>JAZKJV010008562.1:0-185781 GCA_037367405.1 Ottelia alismoides
TGTTAACTTCTCCATTGGTCCTTCATATAAGGACGAGGTGTGGTGCCACGTAGCCCCTATGGATGTCTGTCACATACTTCTAGGGAGATCGTGGCAATTCGATCGAGACACTGAACACCGAGAAAAACTGAACACTTACACCTTTCTCATAGACAAAGTGTGTGTAACCCTCAGACCACAACGTGAAGCCCTTAGCCCTCGCCAAGTGGCTACACTTCGAGCTGCGACCGCCCAAACTGGTAATAAAACTACACCGTCAAAGACTGCGACCACGGGCCCTGTGTTGTTGATGGAAGCCCAAACATTCCAACGTGAAATGCAGGAGAGCTCCACCATCTATGTATTAATGGGACGTGAAGTGGACAATCAAGAGACAACTCCACCTGAATTCCCGCCTGAGATAAAGCCCATCGTCAAAGAGTTCGTTGACATCATGCCTGAAGAGTTGCCTGAAGGACTACCCCCGTTGCGAGACATTCAACATCACATTGATCTAGTCCCCGGAGCCAGCCTACCCCACTTACCCCATTACCGAATGAGCCCAAGTGAGCATGAAGAGATGAACCGGCAGGTTACTGATCTGCTGCGACGTGGGTATGTTCGAGAGAGTATATGTTATCGGGTGCCAAATTGTTCTCCAAAATGGATCTCCGCAGTGGCTACCATCAGATTTGCCTCCGACCTGTAGACGAGTGGAAGACTGCTTTTAAGACCAAAGAGGGCATGCACGAATGGACGGTCATGCCCTTCGGCTTGTCGAATGCCCCAAGCACCTTCATGCGAACCATGAATCATGTATTGCGACCCTTCATTGGCAAGTTTGTGGTTGTGTATTTCGATGATATCCTGATCTACAGCTTGACTAAAGAAGACCACTTGTCTCACCTTCGACAAGTCTTGGAAACCCTGAAAGCCCAAAAACTGTATGTTCACCTTAAGAAATGCTCCTTCATGTCTGACACACTCCTCTTCCTGGGGTACATTGTCACCGCCGATGGACTTAAGGTTGATCCCTCCAAAATTCAGGCCATTCAGAGCTGGCCCGTACCCAAAACCCTCACTGAAATTCACAGCTTTCTGGGGCTAGCTTCTTTCTACCGACGCTTCATTCGGAACTTTAGCACTTGTGCAGCTCCGTTGGTAGATTGCACGCGTAAAGGCGCACCCGCTTGGACTCTTGAGGCAGAAACGAGCTTTCAAAATCTAAAACATCGATTGACACATGCACCTGTCTTGGCACTCCCTGACTTCACCAAGGTTTTTGTTGTCGATTGCGACGCCTCACATGTCGGGATTAGTGTCGTCCTAAGCCAAGAAGGACGACCTGTAGCATTCTACAGTGAGAAATTGAATGAAGCTCGATCACGATACTCCACTTATGACGTTGAAATTCTATGTCGTGGTACAAGCTCTCAAGCATTGGAGGCATTACCTGATCCAACGTGAATTTGTCCTTAACTCCGATCATGAAGCCTTAAGGTATCTGAATTCCCAGAAGACCCTTAACAAACGTCATGCCAAATGGGTTAGTTTCCTCCAAGAATACACCTTCCATCTCAAGCACAAAGCCGGAACCCTGAACCGTGTGGCCGACGCGTTGAGCCGGCGAGCACATGCCCTGACCACAATGACCGTCAGCACAACAGGATTTGACACTCTCAAGGACCTCTACCCCACTGATCCTAACTTCGGTCAAGTTCATGCCGAATGTGTTGGTACTGGGCAGGACCCAACAGCCACCTATGTTCTTCATAAGGGTTTCCTATTCAAAGGCCACCAACTGTGCATCCCTGCCACGTCCCTTCGTGAGAATTTAATTTCAGAACTACACAACGGAGGTTTAGCTGGACACTTTGGAAGGGGTAAGACCTTGACTCTTCTCCAAGAGCGATTTTATTGGTCGCAGATGCGAAAGGATGTTACAAAATTCGTACAGAAATGCCAAACATGTCAGAGATTCAAAGGTCACAGGCAGAACACTGGACTGTACACACCTCTGCCCATTCCTCTGCGGCCCTGGGAAGACATCACCATGGATTTTGTGCTAGGCTTACCCCTCACAGTACGAAAAGTTGACTCTATTTTTGTTGTTGTGGACAGATTTTCTAAAATGGCACATTTCATTGCATGTAGAAAAACCTCAGATACATCTCATGTCACTGATTTGTTTTTTCGTGATGTCGTTCGATTGCATGATGTCCCTCGTTCTTTTACTTCGGATCGTGATACACGGTTTTTCAGTCATTTTTGGCGCACACTTTGGTCACGTCTTGGTACTTGTTTGCAATACAGCACCGCGTATCATCCACAAACTGATGGGCAAACTGAAGTAGTTAACAAATCATTAGGAAATCTATTGCGATGTCTTGCCGGGGACTCTCCGTCCAAATGGGATCTAATTCTTCCCCAAGCTGAATTCGCGTATAACAGCTCCACTAATAGGTCCACTGGAAAATCACCCTTTGAGAGTGTGTACGGCTTTCCACTTACCCAATTTTTTAGACCTAAAGCCCACAACCATGCAAGGGAGAAGTAGTGCAGCTGCTGAGGATCTGGTCGAACACCTAACCCACATCCATACTGAAATCCGAGCCAAACTCCAAGCCATGACCCAGAAATACCAAGCCCAAGCCAACCTACACCGAAGAGAGAGCGAGTTCATAGTTGGAGAGTTAGTGATGGTCCACCTGAAAAAGGAGAGGTTTCCTTTGAGAGTCCACCAAAAATTGAGCGAACGAAAGATTGGTCCATTCCGAGTCCTCAAGAAGATTGGGCCCATTGCTTATCTACTCGACCTGCCGCCAGACATCCAGACATCGCCAGTCTTTAATGTAGCAGATCTCTTCCTTTATCATGGAGATGAACCGACCGATGCCACCACGCCAGCAATCCCCGTTGAAGACACGCGTCAACCGCCAACCGCGACCGATGCCGATCAGATTGAAGATATTGCAGACATCCGAGATATGACGACTAGACGTGGTCTCTTCCGACGATATCTAGTCAAATGGAAGGGACGACCTCTTACCGATTGCACCTGGATTGACGAGGACGATCTCCAACAACTCCGCCCCGATATACTTCGGAACTTCCACGATGCCATCTCGACGGAGCGAGATTCTTTTCAGCAGGGAGGAGTTGATGCAGCATGATATCAATCTTTTTTTTAGTAGACATTTATTTTGTTTATTTATTTCCTGTGTAAAAGGCTCATTATAAAAGGCCTTATTATCCTCCTTTTTTGTTTTTTATTTTTTTTTCCTAATTTTTAGGATAAGTTGTTGCTTATTTTGGGGAGGGGATTAGCCTCTATAAAAGGCCCCCTTGTATTAGAGTTTGAACTAAGTTGAAATACAAGTTAATTTTCCCCCCTCACTTATCTCTCCCTCTCTCTCTCTCCCCCCTCTCTCTCTCTCTAATCCCGCGCCTTTCTTTCCATGACCTCTTCGTTCTCTTCCCCGAACCCTCAACGCCCCCTCCTCCCCTCTTCACGCCGCCGCCCCTCCCCTCGCCTATCCACTGCCCCGCCAGCCGCTCGCCACCCTTCCTCGCCCTCGCCATCACTCCGCGCCATCCTCTCGCCCCGCCCTCCACTCCATCGCCGCCTCCAGGGCCTTCACACGCCCTCCAGTACCTGCGGGTCCCCCCCCCCTTCCCTGCTCGCCTACGCTGCCGCCTCTAACCCCTCTCCCTCTCGCCACTTACCTCGACCCTCCTCCTCTTTCCGCCGGTCACCAACCCGCCTCGCCATCCTCCTGTTCCCCCCCCCCCCCCCCCCCCCCCGGTCGCAAACCAGCCTCCCCTCCCCCCGCCTCCCACCAGAGCCTTCTCCTCCCCTGTGCCCTCCTCCCTGCCGCCTCCCGCCTCACCCAAATCTCGCGCCCTGTTCCCCCATACACCCGCAACCCCATTCCTCCCGCCTGCGCTACGTCGTCCAGGGCTACAGCCAGCGCCCCGCAGATCTGCCGCCGCCCCCTGTTACCAACGGAAACAATCCGAGTGCCGCCGAAGGTGCCCCGCCCCTCCCGATTCCGGAGATCAGATCTGAAGCGCGCCTAATCAATCCCCTGCCGGTTGTGGTATGAGCGTGTTTTTCCACATTATTCCACAGTATAAATTTAGCATCGTGGTCTGTGATATTGCTATTCGTTTTGGTGATTAATTAAGATTCTAGACTGCAACTTCGTTATATATTTCCACAAGTCGTTAACTAATTGTTTTGCCCTAAAGTTGTGGAAGAAATCGGTGCTAAAATACGAATCGTTGCCTCACTTGTTGCTGATTTTTTCGCGCTTAGCATATTTTCTTATTTGTGTTCGTCATCTAGTCCTTAGTTTCAATTGTTAGGAACGCCACTTAGTTCATTGTCCATTTAGGTTGCATCATATTTGATAATAGAAATAGAATATATATTTTTGTTTCTTGCTCATGTGGGCCCGTTATCGTGCTTTTCTATCAATTTCCAATTCTGATCTTCCTCCTCAATCTGATATTATAGTTCCGGTATAAATAGAATTCCTATTACGTTCAATTTTGAATGGTAGCAGATAGCCGAGCTTTGCTATATTTGATTAATCACTTTGGTAAATGGGAAACCACTGAAAATGAGTCTGCTAATGGAAGTTACAGATTCGGTCAAGAGGAAAAAACTTATAACATCGTAGTTGCTCATGGTTATTTTGGTTGATTAATCTTCCAATATGCTAGTTTTAACAACTCTCGTTCTTTACATTTTTTCCTAGCTGCTTGACCTGTAGTAGGTATATGGGGACTAGGGGCTTCTTCCTTTTCTATTCAGTTGCAGGTGGAGGCCTAACAGTCAAAGTACTATGGTCATTTCTTGCTTCTATCAAAGCAGCTTTCTCTCTTGAAGTTGCACTTCAGCTTTCCTATATATACATAGTTGCAGAACTAGTATTAAATGCCGGCTTGCCTGCGGTCATGGGAATTATCTTGTTCCCCTACTACATCTCTACCATAGAACTCTGCATGGGTCAGAGACTTAGAACATAGTGAAGAGAACTCCGATATGTTTAAAAATCCTTAGATAACTTTATCGTAGTATATACTCCAGTTTTATGAAATAGCTGTTGCTGGTTTTTGAGCACACCTTGGCCTGCTACCAACATCTTTTTACTATTGTGTGTTTCTTGCTTGCTTGGTGTTTACCTTTTGGTTTTGGTTTTGTATGAATTACTGGTTCACGACCTTTTTTGTTACTGTTGCTTGTAATTTAAGAAATATTTCTAATTCTTAGATCTAAGAACGAGATGAATTTGATATTTTGGCTGAGTTTGCCAACAGTTGGTGAATTTGTGCAGGTATGAGGATGAGCCTCCAGAACCAGAAATCGAGGCAAGTTCCTTGTGTTGGTTTGCACTGGCAAATGTTTGGAGTTTTTTCTGTTCCTATAAATATCTGGTTGACCTTTAAAACCATGGTTTGGGCACACCCAATGACTTTGGTATTTAAAAGTTCATTCATGTTTGGCATTTATTTTGAAGGAAGGAGAGGAAGAGGAGCCTGAGAACAATGAGGATATTCCCGATGCTTTTGTGGATGGCGAGGATAAAGAAGATCGACAACCAATTGAAAGACCACGGAAAACAACTAAGTACATGACGAAATATGAACGTGCTAGAATCTTGGGTACACGTGCACTTCAAATTAGGTATGCATCTAGCTCCATTGAACTGATGTAATTTGGATTTAGATTATTATTTTCCTAATCTTCTGAGGCGTGGTTGGACAGCATGAATGCACCCGTTATGGTTGAGTTAGAGGGTGAGACCGATCCACTTGAGGCAAGTTCCTGCTTCGAGGAGGCGAAGATGTCTCTATTTTTTTCTTTGAAAGTTGTTTATTCTTATGTATGTGAGGATACAATCTCTTGTTACCTCACTAACCACAACCCATTTTGGGAACTTGGTTTTATCAGATTGCAATGAAGGAACTTCGGGAACGCAAAATTCCTTTCACAATCCGCCGTTATCTGCCTGATGGGAGGTTGATACACTTTTATCTTTCCCTAACCTTCTCCTTTCTGACCAGTGCTCGTGTGGGAGCTAATGTTTACATGTGGCAGCTACGAGGACTGGCGGGTTGATGAACTGATCGTAGAGGATTCCTGGAAGAGGCAAGTTGGCGGAGATTGATGGAGCCATCAACTTGGGTGATCATCTAAGTGTGAACCTTCCTTTTGAGGTTTTTGGTTGTTACCTAGAAAGATATGGTGCTTCTGGAGCTATATGATATTAGAACAGGATTGGTCGGAGCTGATAAGCACGACTTGCAATCTGGAAACTGTGTTAGATCAATCTGTGGTTTGTTTTGATGTATTTCTATCGCAATCGTGCTCTAGGAATGTAGAGATTATGAACATTTTTGTCATGTTCAATCGATCGCTGATGCTCTGCTCTGCATAATGACCACTGTATAGATTAAAATTTTGCAGGGTTCACAGAAGACTATGATGTTGTTAATCTCAGCTTGAAGTTTCACGTATGTCTAGTGTCGTTCGACGAGAATAATCTGGTATAATGGAAAGCCAAGAGTTCCTTTTTCTAAATGGTGGTACTTGGGATGTGTGGTGGCTTGGTGATCACCATCTTCGCTTTTAGTTGTTCTATTCAACATAACAACAGATGGGGGCTTGGATTTGGCATCCCATGCTTGGCTATGCTACTTGCATTGATCATCGCTATACTGATGTAAGCGATCGGGATGCGGTTCGAGTCACAAGGCTGAGATAATATGACGGAGGAAGCAGATGCAGTCCCAGACAACAGGAGGAAGTACGAGTTTTTATACGCAATTATGAAACAGACTTTTCCCACTATCTTAAGCTAAGCAAAATTAGATTATAGGGGGCTAAGATAACCCGAACATGAAGTTAGAATTTAAGGTAAGACTATAATATAATTGTTTATTATAGTTGTAAAAAAATTGAACCTTCTGTAAATTTTCAACTTCTTTGTAAATATGAAAGTACTAACACATAACTTGATAATGCTTTTAAATATCTACATCTTTGATACACTTTTTGAATGGAATTTGTCAATGCATTTACATAAATCATAAAAAAATCAAATTCAAACAGATAATTTAATAATATTGTTTGCTATGCTACAGGAATAATGGTTGCATATACATGTGTAATCCAGAAAATATAATGTGCTTAGGTTACTCTATAAAAATAAAGAAAATCCGGAAATAGAAAATGTGACTATTAAGTCTTAAACGCTGAACAGGAGCTATATTGCTTCTTATGTATATAAGAAATTAAAATTATAAACTAATTCACATAAAAATAAGGTTAATACTCTCATAATGTCTTTTTGATCAACACACTAGCGTCAACTCCTAAATTCTCTCGCACGTATGCAAACAATATATCAATAAGTACAATATTTGTTGCTAATTAAAAGATGAGGTAACAATAAATATTAGTTCTTATAAATTTAACAAAGGAAGATATGAATACATTCATTGTCGTAGCAGTAACGATTACTTGGTAATAGTACTACAACAAATATGCATATCATTAATTAAAGTATAAAAAGTAACTTGACTTCATATAATATCCGTAGTCAGCCTAAATTTCTACTATAATGATTTCCGAAAGAATTGATCATATGCATGTATACTACATTGGTACAAAAATTACAGTTGTATCCTTACTTTTTGCAATAAAACTTACCTTTTAGGGCTGTTAACAGTTATGCTTACATCTTTTGTGTAATAACACTTGTGTCCCTCCCTCCTTTTTGAACTATTAACAGTTATGCCCTTTGAGTTAGTTGTCATTCATTCTTCTCCCAAAAGGTAACGTATGGCCACAACTGGAATTGGAAAGAAAAGATAAAGGTACAACTGTAATAACAATATCTCATTTTTATGTTCTTTCACTTCCTCCTCCTTCGTAAAAATACTATCACCAATATATCCACCTCCCCCCCCCCCCCCCCCCCCCCCCCACATACACACACAAACCTGCAACTTCTCGTTGCCCCAATCCCCTTGCCCACAGCCCCCTATGCTCGCAGCCCATCCTCCTCGAGCTCTCAGGCCCCTTCTTCCCCTTTTGTAGAACCACCTCCTTCTCCTTCTCTCCATTCCCTCCCTCAAGCATGCAGCTCCTCGCCACCTCAAGCCCCTTGCCCATGGCAATCCCTCTGCCTCGATCTCTCTGGTTGCTTCCTCCTCGTCCTCCTCATCCGTAGACCAAACAACTCCTCCATATTTGCTTCCCCTAGCATGGTGCTCCCTGCCTCCTCGAGCCCCTTTCCAATGATGAGCCCCCTCCACCTCGTGCTCTTCAGATTTTGCTCTTCATCTTCATCCTCATCCATGAATCCACCACCACCTCCTCCTCCCCCATTCCCTCCCTGCAGCTTCCGCTGCCATTAACTCCTTGCATGCCACAACCCTTATCCTCAGTCACATATTCCCTAAACAGTCCATCCACACCTCTTCCGTCCTATCCTCACGATGTCGAACATCGCTGAGTAGAAAGTTGTTGTTGATGAAGACATTTGAGAAGGTATGGAAGCAACATGCATATGGTGGAGCGAGAAGAGGTCCCAGGAATAGTGACGTTGGTGGAGGAGTCGAGGGCGAGGAGGGTGGAGAGATCAAGGGAAGGCTCGGGTATGACGTAGGAGAGAGGGATGAAGGGAAAGGCAGGGGCACAAATGTAATAAGTTTTTTCTTAATGAGTTCTTAGTTTGTGTGAACCATGGTTTGTTTCATTTAATAGACGGTCAAACTTAAGGAGCGACATAACTAGTAAGAGTGCATACCTAATGCAAAAAAGTCAAAGACATGATTGTAATCACATAATCTCGGAGAGGCACACGCATAAAGAATCCTACTTTATATATAGACATGTTGGTCTATCGGGTTGTGGGTGGTTGATCCCAATAATTAATAGTAATTGATGATGGATCCAAATAAATATATATTCCATTTTTATTTCATATTTTTATTGAGTTTATTTTTTGTAAATTACTATTTACTCCATTAAGATTAATTTATAAGGTTAAATGCATAAATTATATTTTTTAAGAAAAGATATTTACATATATGAGCGATGAGAAGAGAAAATATATTATAATTTTAGTATCACTACCTATATTACTTTTAGTTAATAATATTCTACTTATATATCAAACATTACTTTAACTATCATAATCTATATTATATATCAAATATGCATGTGTATCAAATGTGTAACATGTATTGTGATATGCATGTGTATTATACAGTACTAGTAGTAGTAGGAAATTATTTATCAATATAATATTTAATTTATTGCATTTATAATTTATAGTATCAAGTTTATCTATATTTTTTATAAGAAAAAAAAGAGTATGCTCTCTAGGAGCATGTAACTTACATGCTCTCACCTTTTTTTTCCCTTTATTTTTATTTTCTTAATAAAATCTTGTGGAATTTAGATCACAATATATCACTATAGTGTCATTCAAAATTTGATTTAATTCGATACTTCTATCCCCTCCATCAAGACTGTCAAATTTTAACGGTATCAGAATTGTTGAAATCGGCGCCCTTTAGATGGAAGTGTTAGGAACGTTTGTTTTACATGAAATTTGAAACACATCTTCCATTTATTATTATAAGTAAATCTCTTAAGATTTCATTTCAAAAAAAATAAAAAAAAAAGTGGAAGAAAAAAGTGGAAGCATACTCTTATATGCTCCTAGGAAGCATACTTATTTAACCCTTGTTATAAGCAAATATTTGAACATAAAATGATATCGTTTCATGTATGTCTCCTTTCTTACAAAATACAAGGAATAATATTATAACCTTATACTTATAATCTATTCTTTTTCTTCTTGTTCATTCATTATAACTGAATTTTTTGTTTTTAAAATATATTTGATAAAATCTATTCTTGCAAAATGAATGCTCTATTTTTACTAATAAGTTGATGGCTTTTGATATATACTGATATATTAGAAATTATACAAAATATAAAGGAATGAAACCATAACCTCTTAAATTATAATGCTAATATCATAAAACGGAGATTTATTGATCATATATACTTGCACTTTTACAAAATACACAAGTCAATAATTATTCATCCAAAAAAACAGAAATTATTAAAAAAAGAATATTTGAAAAATATCTACTAAGATCGGTAATCTAATCTCATTTTTAATTATCGTGCCATATTTTTTACATTTATTTTGAATTGAATACATTTTGATAATGGACAAGGAATGAATATTGCTTCGATATATGCAATTATCAATGATCTTTTCATGAATTTTAGAGTTTTTATCAGTTGTGCCCTTCCGAGATCTTGCGATTTCAGTTATGCCCCTATCTTTTTGGGAATATCAGTTGTGCCTTCAACTTCTTGTTGTTCTATCAGTTGTTTCCCTCCGTCAGTTTAACCGTCAATGAGTTGACTTAACCATGATTTTCTCAAATCATGGTGCAGTTAAGAGGGGTATAATTGCCCAGACTTATTCTTCATCTTCTTCCTCCTCCATTTGTTCTTCTTCCTCTCTTCATAATTTCTCTCTCTTAATTACACCTTCATGCATCCATAAAATCATTAAAATTTGGGCATTTTCACAGATATATCACTCATTGCGGATCAAATGGTGATTTTTATTATATTTTTTGATGAACTTTCATGAATCAATTAATCAAAAAATTATCTTAAACAAATAATGCTGAAGGTTGGAGGTGGAGGGGGCAGGCTGGGGACGGAGAGGTCGTCGGCCTAGGAGGAGGAGGGAGACTAGGGCAGAGGAGGTCGTCGGCTGGGGGCGGAGGAAGGATGGAGCGGAGGAGGGGGAGGCTGCAGGCTGGGGGTGGAGAGATTGTCGGCTTGGGAGGAGGAGGGAGGCTGGGGGCGGAGGAGATCGTCGGCTAGGGGCGGAGGAAGGACGAGGCGGAGGAAGGGGGAGGTCAGGGCGGAGGGAGGACCTGGAGATGGGGATTGGCGCGGGGGCGGCAGGGGGTGGGGGTTGAGCTCAAAGCAGGGGGCGGGGGGAGGTCGGGCGGAGGGAGGACTAGGAGGTGCGGGTTGGCGCGGGGACGGCAGGGGGTGGGGGGAGCTCGAAGCAGGGGGCGGGGGGAGGTCAGGGTGGAGGGAGGACTTGGAGGTGCGGGTTGGCGCGGGGGCGGCAGGGGGTGGGGGAGAGCTCGAAGAAGAGGGCAGGGGGAGGTCGGGGCGGAGGGAGGACCTGGAGGTGCGGGTTGGCGTGGGGCGGCAAGGGGTGGCGCAGGGGCAGCAGAAGGGAGGAGCTCTGGGAAGGTGGACGGGCGCGGGGGCGGCAGAAGGGAGGAGCTCTGGGAAGGTGGAGGAGGAAGAGAAGGGATGAAGAGAAAGAAGATGTGAGAATAGGAAAGGATGGGGAAGGAGGAAGAAAGATGAGAAAATGACCTTTTCAGCTTTTACTTTTAATTTAATTCCCATTATGTCCCAAAGTTAACGTCCGTTTACATTGGGAATGAACGACAACTAACCGGAGGGGAAAACTGATAGAACGGCAAAAAGTTGAGGGCACAACTGATTTTCCCAAAAAGATAGGAGCATAAAAAAACTAAAATTGCAAGATCTCGGAAGAGTACAACTGATAAAAACCCTAAATTTTAATGTATAACTATAATTGTAGGGTTATTTGTGATATATAAAAAAAATTAACTTATTTTACAATATTATATACGATTGTTATGAAATAAATATATTTAATGCATGTGTTTCATGTACAAGCTATCCAATAAATTCATATATACTATTCTACAAACTAAATCTTCGATTATAAGTATGCGATATGCATTTGTTTTATATCCATAACTGTGTTTAGAATATGGTAGCACAGTTTTTATAGTCGTTGTATTCATATTTCAAAAGGAAAAAATGTAGCTGCTTCACGCCATTTTTTCGTAAATATTTTTTTTTAAAATATCACCGTGTATATTCATTATATATCTCTCCAATATGTCATTCGAATTTCACCAGAAATAGTGACTCATATACCCTCCATCTAGAACATGTAATTTTAACGGTCTAAACATTGTTATAATCGCATAAATTCTAGACGGAGGGTACAGGAGTCTCCGTTTCTGACGAAATTTGAATGACATATTGGAGGGATACATAGATGAATATACATGGTGATATTTTTCAAAAAATTGAAAAAATAGCACGAGGACAATCTGTTGGCTGCTCTCTGGGGGAGCTCCATTTAACCCTTTCAAAATTCATAAAAATATATGATAACACTTATCAATATTTGTATCCAGTTGTTGAAACCCCTAACGATGTTAATTATATATGATGATGAATATTCGCCGTCAAACACTAACTTCTCACTCGAAAAATACTCATTTTCCTTTATGTTCATTCTTAAAATTTATAAAAAAAAATTAGATATTTTTACCCGTTAGACCTTATAAACTTTTTAAATTAGCTCTACGACCTTTTGCACAACGTAATTACCTCCTCGACCTTGTAAATTATCCCAAGAATCCCCACGGGCTTCAAACAGATTACCCGCAGGGTTCATGGGTAAGAGTTGGCAAATTTACAGGGTCGAGGGGGGAATTAGGTTGTTTCAAAGATTGCGGAGATAATTGACAAAAATTATAGGATCTGCCGGGTAAAAATACCAAAAAATAAGGTAATCTCATAAGTGTTCTAGAAATGGGCTATTATGTTTAAATTCTTTTAACATAAGACCAATGTTGAAAATTTGTGTCAAAAATATAGTTTCAATCGAAATTTCACTCCACAATTCAAAACCACTAAAGAAAATAGTTAATATAAAACAATGGAATTTATACAACCCCTCATTACGTGGTTAATATGATTTTTCATTCATTTTTTCACTGTAATTATTTGCATCATATTATTTGACCTATAAGAATAGATATCTATGCACAATTTAGAAATCCATAAATAGAGTGGGAGGGATTTATAGAGAGACATTTGGGTATAAATAATCATATGTACATACTTAAAAATTAGGGATTTTTACACTATGACCCCTATAATATTT
The DNA here is from genome assembly GCA_037367405.1 of Ottelia alismoides. Classification (NCBI taxonomy): domain Eukaryota; kingdom Viridiplantae; phylum Streptophyta; class Magnoliopsida; order Alismatales; family Hydrocharitaceae; genus Ottelia; species Ottelia alismoides. Next base: position 13,047 of record JAZKJV010008562.1, read on the forward strand.
GTAAGTTGTTGGCTACTATTATCAAACTATTATTGACACATGTACCCATGTCCAAAAATTGTGCTGTAAAAAAAGATTTACGACCGTTGCTGCGTCATTATAAAAATTACAGGGGATACGGTATAATTGCACAACATTTTAGGGGTAGTGGTGCCAAATGTGTTAAAATTACATCTTTTTTTCTCTATGTTTAATTATAAAGTATACATAAAGATCTTACATTTTCATTCAAACACAGCCTCGTAGATTTTAATTTCCGTCCCTTTTTTGTTTTAGCACTAACATATATAAAATGAAACAAATATTAAATGATTTTTTATTTCCATTTATCGCATAACATAACCCATCTCATCTCATCTGATTTCAGCTATCTCTGAATTTGATTGCCTAAATTGCAAGGTTTTAAAAATCAGATCGGATGTTGAACCGATCAATCATCGATTTGGTCCATCCGGGTCTAACCGTTAATTCAAGCTGATCGGGTTGGTCGTGGCATCATATAATGACATCAACATATCTAAAGACCCGGGAGAAAAATGGCCCGGTCTTAATTTACTTTTCTGGTCAAACCGGGTTGAACTGATTTTCTAGAAAATTGGATAGGCACATATAGTGTATGTGCATCTATAATACTTTTACAGTGTATTTTTATGTTATAATCAGTAATATGTACAATTATATTATATGAAATTGAAAGTAACAATTTAGTTTGGCTACTCCCAAGTTCACCCGTTCTTTTACTCGAACTTTATACCCAAAAAAACAAACCACCACCAATACACAGTTTTTTTTTCACTTTAAATATCACACTAAATACTGAATATAATTGATGTTTTATCCTTTAAAAAAACAACGAATAGAAATTTAAACCAGTTCATATGATAGTTCACAGATTATCTATTCATTAGAACTCTGAGATTAAAATAAACTTGAGAAAGCAATTAATTTATATCACTTGCGAAATAATAATAACATAAATGGCTCAAACTTGTTTGGAATCCGATTTGTTCACTTACATCTCGGTTCGACCGGGTTTAATTGGTCTGGTTCATCCAGATCGAACCAGCTGGTCGGACTCGATTTACATGTTAATTTTTTTTTGCAGAGAACAAGTTGGACTGAACAGATTGAGGCTGGTTCTCGATCGAATCGGGATCGATTTGATTTTTTAAACCATACTAAATTGCTAATAAAATCCATAAAGGAGCGAACTATTCTAGATGGAGACTGGATAATCCAACATATATATATATATATAAGATTTTATGAGATTATCAGCGGTCTATTGAATCTAATGGTAGAAATTGCGGAAGCAGATCAAGTAAAAAGGTACCTTAATAACTCACTGCCAACTGGAGTATTATCGCCACTGTCATTAAGGAAGTGAACGACATCAATACTCTACCAAGGAATAAAGACAAGGTAGATGAAAACTCCCTCACATCTATTAATCGTGTCAGTCTTAGTGAAGGTCTAAAACACAACCTCTTAAATGTTTCTCTGTTATGTGACATACATTTTAAATTTTTATTTTCTAATAATTGCTTTGAAGTTGTTAATGAGGGCACACAAGAAAGTTTTACTTAGGGGTCGCTAGATTGCTCAATGACATCACAAAAAGAATCATTACTCTAGCATAAAAGATTAGGTCATACTCACATGAAACTAATCAATAGTATTAGGCAACATGATTTAGTCAAAGATCTTCATAAACTTTCCTATAAGAAGGTAGACATATGCTCAACATGTGAATTATAAAACGCCAATGAACATTCATAAAAAGAAAACAGTTCATCAACATCTCTTGACCTTTAAAGCTTATACATCTGAACTTGTTAAAGCCTACAAATTCCCGAAAGTTTAAGTAGATGTCCTTACTTTTTGTCATAGTGGAAAATTGCTCATGGTTCACTTGAGTTTTTTTCATTTCCTCCAAAGACTTGGCTTTTTCGAAGTCTGGAAATCTAGTCAAGCGGATTCACAACGAATAAGGAACCATTATCACTAAGTTAAGAAGTGATCATGAAAGGGAGTTCAAGAACGAGAATTTCTCTAAATAATGTGCAAAGATTGGGAATTAACATGAATTCTTTGATCCTAGAACAACTGCTAAGAGTGGCGTAGTTGAGCGGAAAAATTACATTATTCAGGAATACACCCACACAATGCTATGTGAATCCTACTTGCCTCGATATTTTTTTAGGCTGAAGCCATAAATATAACATGTTACGTCTTAAAAGAAATTTGATTTGACCAGGAATAAATAATTTTCCTCTTGATCCATACTTTGGATTGTAACACCTTGGAATATGGGTTACCCGTTTACACAACAGTCACATCATTTAATTCACGATAGTTCACATCGAATACAAAAATGCAGAAAAAAATTCGCGAGATGAATGGCATTCACAATATTGGAATAAATTGCATACAAACATACGTCACCAAAAGAAGAAATGCATTCTACTAAGATAGACAATTCCAACAAAATATTCAAAACAAGCATCAAGTTCCATATATCATAACATGTATCAAAAGAGAACTAGTTTTTAATACATGTATCTCAAAAGTCTGGTAAAAGAGAGAGCAAACACAATAAATAGACAACTATAAAATATGTTGTCATGTATATTTTCAAAAAGATATCTCTGCACAGTCTACCAAAAAGCTATGAACCTCGTCAACAAAGCTACTTGACTAGAGGTATCTTCCTTGTCATCCATGTTAGGTACCAGAAGATGTCAATTATTGTGTACAATAACTTTATACTAACATTAAACATGAATTTATGTTGATACAGTATAAGAGAAGCAAGTAGATGGACAATGATAACACACATGAAATTAGCTACTTCACGAGAATAAGGTTATCCAACAACACATGACTCTAGGACTTTGTTTAGGTTCTAAAATGAACACTAACCACCCCATACATTAACCTCTATCTCATTCATCACACTCCAAATCCCAATACTTAGCAAATTCATTTGTTAATTACAAGACGATGTGAAAGTAAGAGATCTAGAGATAGTTCATGTCCTTACATTTGTAGGATGTAGTGATGGATCTCATTAAGATGTAGATGATTGATGATGTGGGATCCTAGACCTGCGTACAAGGTGATCGCTGCCCAATCTGAGCATCCTAACTCTAGCCCAGTTGAAGGTCATCACATCCTCGCACGGTCAGTTGTAAGGGCCACCTCGACCGGTACAAATGTCTGTCAGCATTGATTCTTACCAAACCAATTATTCGAGTCAACATTAATCAGTTACAATCTCCATCTTATGTCCTTGCTCTTTCATTAAAATGATCCTCTATCTAAGATGATTCTTCTTTTGATGTAGAGGAGTCTTATTATTGGAAGGAAGGTATGATGACATAGTTGGTTATCCATTGATGTAGTATGATCTCGATAATGATCTTTGGTTTAACTGTAACACCCATACCCCCAAACATAGTCCCACATCTAAAACTCACAAAGTGTGAGAGTGGGTTATAAGTGGTGGGGACTACGACTTGACAACTTAGGCTTAAGGATTTTGGGTGGTTGCCAATATATCCATTTTGGCTCGTACCCAACAAGTTGTTAGGGCTAGTTTTCCTTGATAATGGATCGGAGATATAAGCCCGGGACGTTACAAATGGTATCAAAGCGGGTTCCCTCTCATAGTGGAAAGGACTACCCGAATGGACCTAAGCTAGGAGCGTGTAGCCGCCAATGTCATTGGAAATAAATGATGGGTCATGTCGCAACGAGGACGTTGCGAATATAAGTTGGGGAGGTTGTAACACACATACCCCAACATAGTCCCCACATCTAAAACTCACAAAGTGTGAGAGTGAGTTATAAGTGGTAGGGACTACTACTTGACAACTTGGGCTTAAGCATTTTGGGTGGTTGCCAATATGTCCATTTGAGCCCGTACCCAACAAGTTGTTAGGGCCAGTTTTCCTCGACAACAGACCGGGGACCTAATCCCAGGATGTTACATTAACCACGGAAGGGTAGGAATACTAGGAACGATACTAATTGCATGTTTATATACATATATAAATAGATACATGTGTCAGAGTTCTTATCATTCTCCATGTCTTACATATACGTTTGTGTATATGTTCATTTCACTTACAATAAGTCACAAGTGGTGTATATAGATTATTTAAAATTATTCCTTTAAGGGTGGAGTAGTATGCACCTAGCATTATATATTTATGAATATATGTCTCTTACATTTAAATCTCACATATTACACTTATAATGATGCGGATGTTTATTATTTATTTATTCTAATGGTGTCTCACATGTGTAGGCGCGCGCGCGCACACATATATGTTGAAACACATACTAATTACATCGAAGTTAGGAATTGATCAGTAAACATATACCAACTCTGCTTCCAATACTCAATCTATTAAATCTATTTTTGTGCCCAAACCTACAATCATCGTCAAGGTATAAGACAACGATGGTATATCGAGACGATTATAGAAGCTCTATGTAGGAAGAATCAACAAGTCAAAGCAATCACATAGTACTTCATGAGTCTAGAACCCCAAGTCAAACCATGCAGGCATAATGAAAGTTATAAGTTGCTATAGCCTTTCAATATGCACTAAAGTCAAATGAAAAGAATAAAATTACACTATTGAAACATGTGTAAACGTGGTATTAACATCATCGTTTCCATGATAGAGGAACTGATGCATCAATGATAAACTTCCGATCACATGTCACACCTACATGCAATGAAATTTAACGTGACATATAATATCCAACACATATTGGATTAAACAAACAGTACCCTCCTCCAAACCTTAAAACAAGCCAATAACATGCACCCTCTATTGAGGCACTTCATCGAACATATGGTAGGTATTATCACAACCGTCAAGCTCTGTATCAAACCCCCCACCAAGCACACACGTTAGACCATATAAATCTCCATTTTAACATCAATATGAGACCAAAATATGTGGAAAACACATGAAGGACAACAATAAAGGTGTGGTTAGCTTGGTACCTTTGTGTCCTAACAACGAGGGAAAGGGATAAAGTTGGAGAGGAGGGTGGAGAGCACCATCCGCTGGCTACCCTGCTCCGGAGTCGTCCGGTCGTCGTGTTCGCTGGAGCGTAAGGGGGTTGGGAGGTGGGGAATGGAGAGGGGGGTTCGGGTTATGTTGAAAAAAAAGGGGGGATGGGGTCGTGTAAGGGGAGGGGTGCGCTGGGGGAGTGTCTGCATGTATTATATTTTTCCTTTTTGTTCTTCTCTTTTAATGCTCTCATTTTTCAACTTTAATGAAACCCAAATCATCATAATTGTCACCCCGTATCTCCGATTCGGATGTATAACGGTCTGCTTCGATCGTCTCAAAGTGACGATAATTATGAGATGACTCCTAATCGAGAGAATACAGGTTCTAATTTCCTCATTAAATTTTGTGATAAAACTGGTCGAGGGACCTTTGATCGAGGAACGGTCGATTCCATTGGTTCAGATTCGTTGAGACGAGTTAGTGATGGTCTCTGTACCCCTTTATTGTTCAGACCACGTTGCGGGTTTTTTCAATCAAAGAGGTACAATACGAACAACTTTGGTCAATCACCCACGATCTGTGGATCGATCCGAAGTCGCTCGGCATCAGTTAGATTTTTAACGGGTCATGCAGATCCAATTCGGGTCGGATTTAGGTTCGGAATTAGGTAGTTTGGATCCGAGCGTTATAGGATGCTCACTAAGGATGAGTATTTTCTTGTCTTTGGATGAAAATATTTTGTTCTTAACAGTAGAGAAAATCTTAACAAGTTTGACCCTAAAAGTGAACAAGATATCTTCCTTGGATACTCTTTATACAATTACATGATATTCATAAAGAAAATAATGGTTGTCGTGAAAACATTAAACATTTCATTTGATAATAACTTGAGAAATCCTCCTCAATCATGTGAATTGAAAAGGTGAGGAAGAAGCTCAAGCAGATGATCCTTCAAGTATACACGAGAAAAAAAATCTTACGATACCTAAGGATTTCACTTTTGCTAGAGACCATCTTAAGGTGTTGGTGACTAGAGATGTCTCGATGGAAATTCAAACCAGATCACATTTCAATGCATTTTTCTTTCTGCTTTTCTATTCCTAGTTGTCCCAAAATTTATTGATGATGCTTGCAACGATGAATCTTAGTTGATGTCAATGCAAGAGGGACTTGTCCAGTTTGAGAGGAAACAAATATCAGAGCTTGTACCCACCTCAAAATCACATAATTATAGGAACCAAGTGGCCTTCAAGAATAGTTTGGATGAGTGGGGGGATCACTACTAAAATCTTGGATATTTTCAACACAACTTATGCGGCGGTTATGGAATCCACCGCTAATTAGTTGACATTTGCGACGGTTTTAATTTAGCCACCGTATAAACGTTATATGTCTATTGTCGTCGGTTATCTACAACCGCCATAAATGACCTTCTATCAAAAAAGCATCGGGCCTTTCTCCCAAAAACGTCCGCCTCTCTTTCCCCTTTCCTGCTCCCCACAAACCCTCGCCTTGCCTTCCCCTGCCCCGCAAAAACATACCGCGAGAGAGACGGAGAGGAGGAGAGAACGGCGTCGATCGAGGTTCATTGTCGATCAAGGGTCTTCATCTTCCACCGCCCGGATTCCACGGGGGACTCACCGCCGCCCAAGGTGCATCTTCTTCCTCCGCCGCCCGTGAGGTATTTCTAATTGAGGTTCATCTTCTTCCACCGCATGAGGTTCGTATTGTTCGGAGTGAGGCATACGTATGTTTTGTGTGCGTTTGCTCGTAAAACATGAGTATGTATGTGCAAACTTATTTTCGACTTCTATATCATTAAGTTGGTTTTCCATCTTTAAAGCACAATTTAGTGCAAATCATCATAACTTTTTTTAGCAAATAATAATAAACAGAACTAGTGTGTAATCTATTTTTAAAACTTGAAGGTCCCATAGAATCCACGTTCCATGTTTAGATCGTGTAATGTTCTTACGATGTGGAATGGTATTTTTCACTTTTTAATTCTTGCGAAGTAGAAACATCTTGAATAGCAACCTCATGTTATATTTTTTCCCACCAAAATAAAGAAAACAATATCCCATAGCAAATTTGACCCTGTATATTGCCTTCTCTTTACAAATGAGAACTCTATGATCAATGTCCTTGTTGTGCAAGTCATCTACTTGCTCCAAGAATTGCATGATATCACTCTCCTAGCTGGTAGCACGTATGAAGGAGTTTCGCACGATTTTAAGTTGAGTAGGTTCATTCCTGATGTGCCATTCATTGATGGTTCTATGATGAACTATATTCGGTATCACATCAGTGCTCCGAAGCTCCTATGATGCCACCGGACAAGTTGGCGCTCTTTTGTTGTTGGCGCCTACCTTGAACCAATTCTCGATCACCAATGATGCGGTCAGGGATAGTTGGGTTCTCTTCATTAACAACAACAGGATCAAGACTAGTTGAGTTCCATCCATTGGCGGCATTAGGCGCTGGACTAGCAATAGCAATGATTTCTTCATCATCAACAGGATCAACATCCACAATATGTTGATTATCGAAAACAGGTTCAGGGTGCCAAGATTCATAATTCTCAACGAATCCATAATATGGATTGAAACAATCTTTAGATGTCCCGTCCATCATCTATCTGAAACAAACTGAGATGCATGTATATGAGTGCTAAGGCTAGTTCTATTACAAAAGAATTCTCTAAACTAATCACAAATCACGGTCAACTACAGTTATTAATGCTTCATGTTATCTATACCTTCACATGTCTAGCTCTGATCGTTGCAAATATAGTAATAGCCTCCATTTGATTTTTGCACACTTGTTATTTAAGTAATGCACAATGAAAATCAAAGTCTTCTTACCTTGGTCTCTAACATTTATTACCTCTTTGTAAGGTCTTAAGCATGGACAAGTCGTGGTTAACGAAGCGAAGGACGGATTATCCTTCGTACAAAGCTGGAGTTTTGACATGACTAGAGTGGGCATTTCGCATTGACCGAAAGAGATTTCAGAAAGGAGCAAATTATGAGATGATTCCTTGTCCGTGCAAGAAATGTTTGAGTGGATACTTACAAGAAAGGGATACCATGTTAGAGCATGTCATTATCAATGGTTAGTGGGACTTTTATATCAACTGGACAGTTTATGGTGAGGAATTTGCGGAGACATCCTCATCAGTAGATGAAGGTTTTCAGTTTGAAAGTAGCAGGTAACCAAATGAAGCTGAATTCATGGAAGATGTTCTTGACCATGATCATGATCTTATTGAATTGATGGACGATAGTGGTCAATTCTTCACATTTTTGAAAGATGTAGAAGAATCGATAGACCAGGGGAATAAGTTGTCTAGATTGAAGTTCTTACTAAAATTATTCCAATCAAGGCCAGACAGAGATTGACCTCAATTTGTATGAATGATATTCTTGATTTGATAAGATAATTATTGGAGGCGAAGGATGTATTCCCTAATAGTTGGCGGGATGCAAAAAAAGGAATTTCGAAAGTTAGGACTTCAATCCGAGAAGATTGATGCATGTCCGAATGACTTCGTTCTTTTTCAAGATGCTTATAAGAATTTGGATAGTTGTCTGCACTGTAGTGTATCCAGATATAAATGTGATAAAGTTTATGACTCACACTCAGAGCCGATACCAAGTAAGGTATTGCGTTACTTTCCATTGATTCCAAGATTACAGAGATTATTCATGTCAAATGGAACAACCAAATGGATGACTTGGCATCAGAAAAATCATTCAAAGGATGGACTTATGCATCATCCAACAGATTCAATGAGTGAGAATAATTTAATGATCACTTTCCCAATTTTACTGAGGATGGACGGAATGTCCGGTTATGACTTGCAAGTGATGGTTTCAATCCTTCAAGACAATGTTTCCATCATATTTTATATGGTCAGTAATTGTGATTACGTACAATTTGCCTCCATGGATGTATATGAAGTCAATTTCATGATGTTAACATTGTTGATTCCAGGGGCCAAAAGCGTCAGGAAATATAATAGATGTTTATTTACAATTGCTCATTGATGAGTTGAAGTTACTGTGGGATCAAGGTGTGGAAACATTTAATGCACAATCAAAGCAATCATTTTTTTTGTGTGGGGCATTATTATGGACGATTAATGATTTTCCAGCGTATGAAAATCTTTCTGATTGAAGTACAAAAGGGAAGTTTGCTTGTCCTGTTTGTATGGAACATACACACCATCTTCATTTAAATGAGAGTAAGAAAAATATGTTACTTTGGACATCGTAGATTTCTTCCCATATCTCATCGATGGAGGAATAGTGTACATAAGGATAACTTTGATGGAAAGGCTTGCCGCCCATCAGCTCGATTTGCGATAGAGTTCTAAGAGTAAATTTTGTATGACAATCAGGGCATGCGGTGATTAAAAAGTTGCTACAGTTGAAAGACATCAGACTTGGGAAGACTTTTAAAAGGGATTTAAAAGATTTAATGCAGGATTCAGAAAAATAGAGCATATTTTACATGGAATTGCCTTATTGAAAAGAATTGAACATTCACCATAATCTTGATGTAATGCACATTGAAAAAATGCTATGGATAACATCTTGGATATGTTTAACCTCATTGACTCTCCAAAGGATACTATTAAAACACGAAAAGATCTACAACAACTTGGAATTCGTGAGCATTTGCATGTAAAACCTATGTAAAATGGTAGGATTGATATTCATGAATCGCTTTAACATCTTGACTCGAATAAGCGTGGACGTCTCCTCTCTTTTTAAAGGACATTGTGGTTCCAGATGGCTTCTCCTCGAATATATCAAGATGTTTAAACGATGTGCAAAAGAAAATTAGTGGGCTCAAAAGTCATGATAGCCACGTGTACATGCAGGTTTTCTTTCCTCTCGCAATTCGTGGTTTGTTACCGCAATCTGTTGTTGACCTATTATCGAGTTAGGTATATATTTTAAGATAATTTGTGGTAAGACACTTGATGCAAACCTTTTGAAGAAGTGGAACACAAAAGTTGTTGAGACATTTTGTAAGTTGGAGCGACTCTTTCCACCAGCTTTTTTTGATGTGATGGGGCAATTGGTCATTCATTTGGTAGATGAAGCAATACTTGGTGGACCTGTACAATTCTGATTAATGTATCCTATTGAGAGGTTTCTTAAGAAATTGAAGGATTATGTTCTAAATTGAACAAAGCCGGAAGGATCAATTGTAGAGGGATACCTTGTTGAAGAATGCATAACATTTTATCTAATGTACATCGAAAGTGAGGATCATCGTTTCAAATACCTTGAAAGAAATGATGCTCCTCACAATGAGCTTGATGATGACCGGCTTTCTATCTTTGAGATTCAAGGAAGAGCATTTAACAAGACAATTCTCCTACCCATGTCTGTTACAGATCGATGATTACTCCAATTGTATGTGTTGAAACAAGTACCTGAAATCGACCCATTCTGCAATGAATGGAAACACCCACATAATGGAATAAAAAGGAGTGAAACTACTTTTATTGAATGGTTTGCAAAAAGAGTCGAGCAAATGAAAGGAGAAGATGATCCTCGTTGGATAACAGATTTTGATATTCTAGCAAATAGACCTTTCAGTTATACTTACAAGCACAGTGGGTATATAATAAATGGTTATAGATTTAAGAGCTACTCAGACACCAATAATAAGAAGGCAAATATTCTCTCTGGGGTGTTTATAAAAAAGTAGTATATCATCAGGTTGTGATGGTTATTACGGGCAAATTAATGAGATAATTGAGATGAACTTCCAACATGATGGAATAGTAGTATTATTCAAGTGTGATTGGTATGATGTATTCAAAGATAATTCATTTAAGTTAGATCCAAACTATGGATATATAAGCCTTAACAAGAGCAGAATCATTCTAAATAAAGTAGAACCATCTGTGCTGGCATGCCAAGCATACCATGTTTTTTATGTTCCAGACAATGCGGATCCTGGGTGGATTATTCCAATAAAGGTAACTCCTCGAGGATATCGAGTGCCTATTGAAAATGAGAATTATGAAGAAGAGGAAGAGGCTTATCAAGAACATGTAGAGATATAAAGTACAACATTCTCCTTTCTATTTGTATAATAATTCCTACTTGAACTTAACTTGCTTTTATTGAAGTTTAATGATATACCTCATTTATAAATGTAGATGGTACGGACACATTTTTCTAGATGATTTGAGCCAGACAAGCTTGAAGAGAGAGTTTCAGAGAGGAATGAAGATACCCATGTTTCTACGGATTCAAGGGATGACACAAATGGGAAAGAGGGCACTGAAACTCCTTCTCATACCGCAGGGCCATCATCAGGTATAAATGTGCAGATATGTGTTTCTTACTTAAATTGGCAATGAATGTAATTTTTTTCATAAACAGCTCATCAACATAAAGGAAGAGGTCGTGCCAAATGCAATCAATTAAATAAACCGAGTACCACAGATTTTAGAAAAGTCCCACAATCAGTGAGAGCTGATATAATCTCAGACATGAAGGTAAATGAAGTAAAAATTAATTAAAATAGTCATATTTTTTACATGACTTGTGTATTTTTTGGGTATTCAGAATGTATTTGATTGGGGTGATGATCCTGACATCGAGGAGGGGATTCTGCAACGAGCAACAAAAATACATCGGGACGTACTTACTGGGGGAAGGAAGGTTGGTAATAACCATTTGTTACATATGTTTGTGTAACTCTTGAATTCATGTTAACTATACAAAAAATGAAGATTTTCGAGCAATTCACATCCGAGGCTGAAGCGAGAGCCAATCCACCTTTGGGCTGGCAACATGCGGAGTGGAGGCTGCCATTGACTTTTGGGTCAATGAGGAGTTCAAGGTATAATGATCATAGATGTAAATATATTTAGTATTTTGAATCTTTCTTACAAATTTTTAGTACTTTCTTAAATACAGAATATATCTCAAATAAACAAGGCCAATAAAAGCAAATCTCCTGGTCCCACCCATACCTTGGGAAGGACAAGTTTAGATCAGTTAAAACACACCCATGTAAGATCCATTTAGGTTTGTTCGATTGTATTGTAATATTTGCTGATGTATTCTATAATTACAGGCTGCGTCAGGGGAGATGACGAATCGGGGAGACTTTTTGAGATAACACGACAGTCTACAGACAAAGAAGGAAATAAGTTTTTTATCCATGAGAGTTATGCAGAGGCTCATGTAAGTCAAGCTTTTATTTTATTCCAACTTAACAAATAGAAGAGTATCTATAATTGGATGAATGACATTCAATTTGCAGGGTCGCATGGTCCAGTTCATACAGAGCCAACCTTCATCAGACCGCATGATTGCAGACCAATTGGGTGAGGATGCATTTCACCACATCTTTCCTCCTGCTACACAACATTCAGGATGGGTTCTACTTGGTGGTGCGTCTTCCACCAAGACCAGTTGGTATGGATGAATGGGTGGTGGGCCATCGCAATAGGAGTTCGACAAACTTATGAGACGGTAGTGGACTTGAGACAAGATCTAGATAGGGCATATGAGAGGGAAGATCAGCTGCGAGATTTAGTGCAACCGAATAGGCACGTGTGATGCACGTGCGTTGGCTTTTTAAATATTTTTTTAATAAAAACGAATTTAAAAAAGGGCGAAAAATGATGACACGTGGCGGCCTCAGGGGCTGCCACGTGTCACACCAGAAAATTCCGAGAATAAAGATTTTGTAAAATCAAAAAGAAATAGTAAACAACCTCAGATCGAAAAAGTTTCTTCACGAAAAATGCTCGTCTCAAAGAGATCTACAACGTTCATGAAGACATCAAAAGCAAAATCGATTAAATGCACAAAGTGAATTTTTGGGGTCTCCTATGTACATAGAATACCTAGGTTTTTGGGTTTTCTATTTTTTTTGTCATTTTTAAACCAGATAAAATACCGAAAAAATAAGGAGAGATCAAAGATAAATAAAAGACATCTAAATATATTTTTTTAGAATTTTATTAATTAAGAAAATATGTACAAAAAATGGGTCAAAAATCGCTAAAATACACAATGTACAAAAGAGGCCCAAAACCCAACTTTCACATACGAGCTCCGATTCACTTGAACTTAGTCTTGTTTTGAAGGTAATTGAATGTGCATTAGTTCAAAAGTGAGTAGGATTAAATCGGACACTGGATGGGGAAGATATGGGCTTTTAGTCCAAAAATCCTAAAACTAGGGTTTGGGTTTTTGGTCCACTTAACAGGGTTAGTGATTTTTTGTATTTTTCATTTATTCTTGTTAGTGATAAGTGCACAGTGGAGGTAGTTTTGTATCATTCAAAGTTATCATGAAGGAGTTAAAAATCTGGGAAATTAGGCTATTTACAGGTCAACTTTTGTTTGGATTTTTGGCTTCTTATTTTGTGCAGAAATTATGGATAAAATGCAATTCTTATGAAAACATGCATGAATGCTAATTATGCAGAATAGATGCAGACATGCTGTTGATTTTGAGGGAATGGGGTTTAATTAATGAGAATTAGAGTGATGAATCCGAGATTCATCAATACCCAAACGATGCAACAAATGCATAGGTTGATTGAAGAGATGTCTGGAAGGAACCCTGTAATCCCACGTCGTGACCATAACGACAGCCCTCCCCCTGGCGACCGCGATGCACCTGATATTTAGCTAGCTTTAGTATGTTAGTGTTGGAGAATATTTTCTTTGTAGAAAACCTTGTTAGATAGTTGTAGTTTGTGGGTGACTTGGTTCTTTTTCTTGTTTATTTTTTTTAGCCTTGCATTGTTATGGATATCTATACTTTTGAAATGTGTAATTATTTGGCAGCATGTGTGTAATCACATCTACATTATGATGCAATTTTTTTAATTGTTCTCGTTACTTGCAGCTATATATTACTTTCTCATGTCTATAGTTCATTTTTTTTCATGTATGTACATATATAAAATATGTTGAGAGAGAAGAAGAAAGAAGGTATGTATTCAATTCCCTTGTATTAATCTTTCTAATGGCTATCGATACTTATTTCATTCTTTTCAGGGTAGAGGTGGGGTAACGAGGAGGAAAGAATAGCTAGATAGGTGGCAGAGAATCATTTTTTTAATGCAGTGACATTTTCGTCGGTTCCTATAGATCTCATCAAAAGAGTGTTTTTTTACGGCGGTTACACAACTGCCACAAATAATTTACACATTTGCGGCGGTTAATATATGCGCCGGTTACCTTATAAACGCCGCAAAAAGAGTTTGCGTCGGGGTTATTTGCGGCGGTCGGTTTTTTCATGACTTGCGATGGATTTTAACCGCAGTAAATAGTATTTCTTCTTGTAGTGGATATTGTCATGAATGAGGAAGGACTTGTTGCACAAGTATACACTCATCAAGAATGTATCGATTTCGATGAAACCTATGCTCGTGTTGTAAAGAATCGAGACAAACGGAATGTTGTTCAAGGAAATCACAGCTATACCAAATGGATGTGAAGAGTATCTTTATGAAGAATCTATCAAAGAAGAAGTCCATGTCAAACAATCCCCCCTCCCTCCTCCTCATTTTGAAGAGTCTTCTAGACTAGAGTACATTTCAAACTTAGAAAAGTTCTATGTGGACTTAAGCAGGCTCCAAGAGCAATGTATGACCGATTTTAAAACTTTCTACTGCCCTTGGGTTTTAAAGTAGTAAAGTATATTGCACTTTTTTTGTTTAATCTATTTTGTATGATCTTTTGATTATGCAAGTTTGTGTTGATGACATTGTGTTTGATTCCACTAATGCATCTCTCTGCAAAGAATTCTATGAAAATATGCAAGAAATATTTGAGACGAGTATGATAAAAAAATGAAATTCTTCCTAAGACCATACAACATAGACAGAACACAATACTTTCTTATCATAACAGAAGTACATAAAGGAGTCTTATATATCTCCCACAAACTCAACAACCCTCCATGAATCACGGTGCCCTATGAGACGCCAACCATCTACCCGGTCAGCCACACGGCCCACACCATCGAATCGGACTTAGCCCTCCTTGTCCCAACCAACTGTAGGATCACGTCACTTCGTAGCTTGATAAGAGACTAGTCCTGACCAAAGTGTGGGTCGAGCTGAACAGGCTGGAGTTCTAAAACCCCCTGTCCAGGGTCCGACCTGACCCGTCTCATGGTACATACTTCAAGGTCCAAGTCTGACCCATGTTTGGGTCGGGCTGGGCCAGGCCGGTCCATGAGCTGAATGTAAAGTATTTTTTCTCATTTTTTAATCTAATTTATAGAGATAAATAAGTTTTTTGAACATCATTTAATCATTGTAAATCTAAGTTACCATAATATGTGTTACTTGACATATAAACTATAAAAAATGATATATTATTGATAATGTAAAATGAAATTTCGAAGTATATTATATTAGATGTATGTAAATTATAATTTTTAAATATATTTTTAAGTATATCGTGCTGGGCTTTGAGGAACATGTCTATGGCCCGCCCAGTTGACGGGTGGACCAAAGAGCAGGTCGGGCCAAGCGGGCCCATTCATAAACTCTCTTGGTCCAAGTTCGACCAATGAGCGAGCTAGATGGATGGATCCCGACCCATTGGCCATGTCTATAAGAGACATCCGATTGGGGAGGAAGACTCCATGTGGATCGTCGGCTCACTGACAAAACGTAACTCTCAGATCCAGGAATAAGTGCCATGAACACATCAGGTGCGTGCCTCGGAGCCCAGCAGCCGCACTTCATCACAAGGCTAGTGAAGCGCCATGCATGCCTCGCCTCACCTCAAATAATGCCATGCGGAGGAAGGAACCCAAGCCACCATATATGGATCTACGCAACATTAGTCACGTGGTGGTACATTTTACATGAAGATCCCTCCAACTCTCTGAAATCACTTTCTAATCCTCTCTAGTGTTTGACTCCTGCTCCACCTGGGGCAAATTGCAATAATACACTCATTTTCTAAAATTGCAAATAAGACCTCATTGGATAATTTTAGCCTTATTTTTTTTGTAATCTTTAATTACAATTTACTCCCTAACTTTTTTGTGAGTGTCTTGAGAACCTATCATCCTAACGGAACTTATCTTATTTTGGAGCTTATTAAATTCTTTATTTTTGAGCTATTATGGAGCATTTTTGGAGTTGTGTTAAAATATTGATGAATTTTTCAATGCAACCTACACATTGATCTTCTTAACTGGATACTAAATCACATGCTTGTTGAAAATTTTGCAAAAAGAAGCCCTTTTTAAATATTCGTGTAAGGAAATTTTTGACATCAATTTTCTTGAAATCTATTGGAGATTTTTTTTGATAATTTATTTTGTGAAATCTTTATTTTATTTTTCTAGGGTTTTATTTTAGAAATCAAATATTGAGTTGAGATACATTTTATGATTTTTTTTGGGAATTAATTGATGTTGTTTGCATAGGTTTAAAAATAAAAAACTTGAGATCGAGGACCTATATTGTTGCATTTTTAATTTACTCATCTAATCTTCAAAAAATATAAAAAAGTTGAAATAGCTCATTTGCAGGCACATGTATCTCCATTAATTTTATTTTCAATAAATATTGCATTTTGCTCACTTAAATTGAAAAAGACCACAGAAATTGTATTGAATATATTTAACTATCTCATTATTGAACAATACCATAAAGATATGTTTTACATTCCTCGTGAAAATATGGTTCCAAGAAAGTAGTCACACTATTTGTTGAGTCACATTTTTGTACGAAATTTGACTAAATAAGTTGGCTAGCTTTCCTTAAGGTTGCAATTATGCATGTTTGTTTAGTGTCTTGCATTTGCCTGTGTTTAACCCCTTAAAAATTCCCATAAAAACATGAAAACGAATCACTAAAAAATCACAAAAACATTGTATTGTACTTGAACGCACCTTGGACAATTACATTCATCACATTGATCCCTTTGATCAATTGGATCGAGTCGGTACACTAATTGTTTCCCGTTTCATTATGTTGACCTTGGAGCTTGCCCGAGTAAAATGAACAAATGCCACGAACTTAATATCTACATATCTTGGTTCTGCAAAGTGTGCTTCCCGCCTTCGTCTCTATGTTACAATGAGATGCTCTTAGCAAAGGCAAAATATGCTCTTTCAATGATCCATCTAGTTTGGTTACTAGTCTGCTCATTGCCCATCTCCCCACATAGCATGTGTGGGTTTTTTGGGCATTTGCAATCATGCTTTTCCTTCTCCTATTATGCTTCCTATCAATTGTTTGATGGTTGTTGCACTTGGTCATTACTGGCTCAAAAAAAGATGATCCAATTCGATAACTCCACCAAGGCGATGAGGAAATTCGGAGGCTTGAATGAGCGTAATTCCCCAGTTCTCGAAAATCTTTATAGCCTTTGTCGTAGTTGAGATGAACATGTTTACTTCTCTAGATGAGAAGGTATATCCATTTAAAATAATCCAACCATAAGTTGAGAGGGAATTTTATCACATGTAGCCTTCACACACAAACACTCACTCACATGGTGGAGCAATGAATTGAATTTTTGCAGCTATAAATCTGCATTGGATTACCTCTATGGTCGTGCTTGAGAAGCCTCCATCAAAGAAAATAAAAGAACGTGAATCGATCTATCATCTTATACTGGATTTTATGTAATTTTGTACTCATTTATACCTCCTGTCATTTTGCAATTGTTGTGAGCCTCCTCCCTCTCTCTAAGGAGGCAAGCGAGCTTTAAAGTGAAGTGTTGTTTGCGTATAGCTCACACCATTCTCCGGTCAATGTAAGCTTTAAATTGATTTCAATTGAAATTGGATATCCAGAGTGTGATTGAATTAGATGTTACATTGTCTCTTATGATTGTCCCCCATTCTTTTACTAAAGTCACATGTAACCTTCGTCAGTGAGCTTGATCATGCCATGGTGGTACTGTTCTCACAGTGGTGAGAGGATAACAGTGATAAGAGGATATATCTTTGAACAACAAGATCATTGCATGACGAGAGGGGTTGCTTGTGCAATGGGTATCTTTGACATCCTTGCAACCAAAGGAGTGGGAGGATGGGGTGGAGGCTAAGTTGGGCAAGAAGGTTTGTTTACCAATGCTTGCATATTTTTGTAATATCTAAAGTTTCTAAAGGTATTTATATAAAACTCCTTATATTTTGCATACATGTATGTGCACACATGTATACATGTATGTATTATTATGCAAGAGAGGGAGAGTATAAATAAGTGAACTACACATGTTGCAAAAAATTTTAGAGTAAATTACAAGGAGGTCCCCAAACTTGTTGGTCGGTAACAATGTGGTCCCCAAACTTCTGGTTGTAACGATTTGAGTCCCAAACTTTGTTTACGGTAACAATGTAGTACCCATCTTCTTTCTCACAGTTAAATCGAATTAACGTCGTTCTTAATTTACCTAAATGGACAAACACGCTCTTTATATTTACCCAATCCCCCGACCTCTCCCAATGGTGACCCAAAACTGGTTGTGCGAACGAAGAAGGTGAGGCAAGGGCGTGATCGAAGGTTCGTCCCCATCGCATATCTTCGGAGCTGCTTAGCCTCCGGTGGCGTCGCCCCGCCGTTGTATCGAGGATCCACGAAGCTTCAAGCTTCGAAACCCAGGCGAGTCTAACCCTTTTCTGTAGCAATCACTGTTCTAGGTTTCCACTCTCACCTTCTGCTTCTTTGAATTATATAGGTTCTTAGTGAAGTTCTACATGTTATTGAACAACAAAGTGATAGATCTGTACACAAATCTATCTAACGATCTTAATTTGTAGTGTCTGATTCTTGCAGAACTTTGGTTTTAACATTTGGGTTTTGATGTTTAATTTTTTTGTTGATAGATCTGTTCAACCACACTGAGAACATTCGATATGTAGTTTGAGAAGCATGAATTTGTTGTTCTGAATCTATTATGATGCCTACATGAAAGAATCTTGTAGAGTAGTTGGCAATTCTACTTATGTGCAGATGCGAAAGATTCGATTGTTTCCGTAGTGATTATTCTGATTCGATGAGTAATTGGATTTCAATTCGGATCAAACCGAGACAGAGGTTTTTGTTTGCAGGTATTCTTGAGCTGATACCGAAGAGGTAATCAGCCCCCTCTATCTCGAATATCAGCCACTGGCTGCCATCTCTGAGCTCTCTTCGCCGGACCTGAGTCAACCGCCAACAGCTCTGCCCTGTGTCCATGCTTTCATCACCGATTAATCTTGGTTGGTTGGTTCGTTTTGCCTAGTCGCTATGGAGGAGATAAGCTGCTTGTTTTAAAAGGAGGGATCCCTTGGGAGAGGAAGGGTTTCGGGAAATGGGGGGAAGTACAAAGGGCATTTTCGTCCGTTTAGGTAAGTTCAGAACGCTGTTAATTCGATTTGACTGTGAAAAAGAAGATGGGTACTACATTGTTACCGTAAACAAAGTTTGGGACTCAAATCGTTACAACCAAAAGTTTGGGGACCACATTGTTACCGGCCAACAAGTTTGGGGACCTCCTTGTAATTTACTCAAAATTTTATAACAAACATAGTTACAAAACCCATATTTCTTAGAATGTGTTCTTTTGTGATCCATAGCTCTGAAGATAGACTAGAAAAATACTCATAGAGCTCACACATCAATTTAGCCTTCTAATTGGGGTACTCCAGCAAAATCTCCAAACATCTTCTTGAAGTTACAAACGACAATCTCTATATGACTTTTATTATAACTACTACATCAGTTAACCAATTGTTTTTATTCACACTTATTAGGAACCATTTTTGGTATGCGGCGATTCACGCGGACAATTACAACTATAGGTTTTATCGCATCCTGATATATTAAAGATCTTAATACAATACATATATGTTTGTTGACATATATAAAAACTGTTTTACGATACCTTTACAAACTGATGCGATTATAAATGGTTAGAAATAAGATATTCTTTGCATACAAACCTTAATACATATATATTAAAAATATGCACGATTAGTTTCAACGTGTTGAAAATTGTTGACAAAATGTTATAGTATTGAAATATAGGTTGCAAAATGTTACACTTTTTCTATCAAGATCATTTTGACACATAACTTAAACTCCAATTTTTTTTATGATTTTATTATATGTTAGCGGGTTTCTATCACTTGTACCCTTCTCAACTTCCGCAACAGCGATTATGCTTCTCCCTTTTTTGTACTATCATATGTTCCTTGAACTTCTTACAAAATTCATAGTTTCGTCCTTCCCTTAAGGTAAAGTAAGGGTATAACTGATATTACAAAAGGGTGAATTTTGTAAGAAATCAGTATTGCAACTGATATTGAAAAAAAGGGAGAGGCATAACTGATATTGCAAAAGTTAAAGAAGGGCACACGTGATAAAAACTCTACGTTAAATATATTTATTTCATTATAGCAATACCAAACATGATTTGAGAAGGAGTGCAGTATTGTCATGTAAAATTAAAAATAAAATACACAAATAAACATGTACATCGAGACATATTGAGAACCAAATACATATTGAGAACCAAATACATGATTTGAGAAGGGATAGCCGTCTTGAAAAGGAGAGCGGATCATATCGATATATCTCTATCACTGCACTGCAACTGGGCTAAGGCATGGGCCCTTTACTCTGATCGGACTAATAAAAACCCGAATCGCAAACCAATTAGCGATTTATCGGATCCAGAGAAGTCCGGAATAGTCGTTCGCACCGCACTGCCGGCGATTCGATGGCGACGCGAGAGCTCCAGGTGGTAGAAACCGGCGACGCGGCAGCGCTCCAGGCCGCGAAGGGCGGCGATGGAAGCGGCGCCGCCGGAGCGATAGTAGAACATGGCGGAGGCAACAGGGGCGTGGTGCTGCGGGAAGAGGAGGAGGACCTCGAGGTGAAGCTCCGGAGGATCATCGACCTCGTCCCCGTGCGCGTCAGCAACACCTCCGGTAGCTCCGCTGGGTCAGGTTCCGGGGACTTCCACCAGGTTCCTTAAGCATTCCCCTGTCATAACCCTAGAATCTCTTCCTTTTTAAGCGTGCCATCCGCAGCAAGTTACCCTTTTTAGGGCTGTGCAACTTTGTGCAACTTTTGTATGGATTTACGACGATAGATTACGCGGATACTTAGGGTAGAGACAACTTCGAGGGCAACGAAGAGCAGAAGTAATAGGCATCTTATACATGCACGTCTCATATTAGGAGTACGCGACTATCTAAGAAAGAACGGGCGAGCTTCAGTGGAAGGAAGGGTTCACATTAATGTTGGATTTCAGTAAGGTGTACTTTGTTACAAATATCGAAAATGATTTTTTTTGGTTTTTTTGGGGTGCATGGCGTTCATGCTTTTCTTGTATGGTATCGTTCTGCATCAAAATTTTCTCCTGAGAATGAGTATTTTGCCAGGTTTTGAATCCCGATCCTCTGAGATGGAACATGCTTGACCAACCATACTATTTAAGTGGGTTCCAAGGTACTACTCTTGGGGGTATGAGTGTAGGCATCCTTGATGTACAAGGAAAACTCTGTAACCAATCTTGCTTTCCTCGAACTTATACATGGCAACCATTTTTCTAGACCTTCATTGACAGACTTGGTCAATGTACCTATGAGCTATGATATGCTTCCGAATTTGTTATGCCGACAAGCATTGAAAGAAAAATCGATCGAGGTCCATGAGTTGGATAACCAACACAAGGCATCCTTTTTCGGTGCTCATTATTTCTAAAGACCGTTGTAACCAATCTCTTTCTTCTTATATCTCCATTTAACGTGAAACGACACCTTTGAGATGATGCCAAAAGAATGTGGTGAGAGAAAAGCGATGGAGGGTGAGAAAAAGAAGGTAAAACATGCACATAGCACAGAATTTTTGTAGGGAAGCATGACATGTACGGGTTGAGAGGGAGAGATAATGGAGAAAAACTCCAATTTCTAATCTGACCCTTTTTCGTAAATTGAAGTGTAGGCTTACAAATATAATCTTAAACAGTTTAAAAAGGTAATTATCTTAGATTACTACCACCCTAACAAATACTTTCTGGAGTATGTTGGAGTATGCGTCACTTGTGTAGGTGGGTAATTGGATCCCTCTAGGGTCCAATTACCACACCCACTCATGTTTAGTTCCACATTTATCAGTGGTGGGACTTGGAGGGTCTGTGGAGGCTATATAAGAAGTTCCAGACCTCCTATATCATATGAGAAAGTTGAATGCAACATACAACCCTTTGAGGTCTTCTCTCGTGGTTTCATCCCACTCATTAGGAAGTAGGGTTTAAAGCAAAATCCCGCCGTTCGTTCTTGTTATTATTATTTTTATCTGATTATGCTTTCACATTTCATATTTCTAACTTGGTATCAACGGGTCGTTATTGGTTGATTTTAAAGATTTGTTCTTGAAGATTTTTATGTTCGTAATTTGTTCTTGAAAATCATTCTTATTTCATAAGTTGTTTGAGAAGAATTTTAGGGTTTCGGAAACGCTAAATTTTGTACAGTTTTATTATTGAAGCAGTTTTGATTCTTGTTCGTATATTCGGAGAGTTGTTTCAAAATTCTGAAGATCAGAGCCGCCAACACTAGTTTGATCGGTAATATTGGTAGGGTTCCTAATGGAACCCTAATCCTCCTGGTCCCGCACGATGTGGATCACGAATTCTTGGCACCTCCAGTGCCACAGATCTTCAATTCTAGGCAACATCTCCAAGTTCCAGCCGAAGGCTGTCGACGACGTCACCTTGCCCCTTGAGCAACATCTCCAGCCGCATCACCATCTCCAAACAGAATTCTCCCAACCTCCGATCTCCATCGTGAGGCGACGCGAAATCCCTCAAGGGCGGGCCGCGGGGGAGGGCCCCGACCACGCCTCCTTGCCTCCTCCATTTCCGTTCATACTTCCTGGCGCAACCCCAAACTCCCATGCGGTGACAACCCTAGCATCCTCGCTTCTCCCAAGAACACCCAACAATGGGTTTCTCCCGCTTCAGGCATCAAGCAGTGCAAAGGTGGTGCCACATCATTCTTTGGATTGCATGCCACACACGCATCTCCATACAACCCTGCTTCGGGCGACGATGGGTTCCAAGGAACCCTAGTCCTGAGAATGAGTCCTGTCGATGATCATCCTCCACGTAGCGGCGTGCCCCCGATGGCGTCATGGAGCCTTTATCCTATGGCGACAACATGGTGCCTTTATCCCATAGCGGTGACAGCGATGAGTTCCTCGAAGGGAACGCTACTCCTGTGAATAGAGAGGGGGAAATCCCGATACCCTCCTTCTAACTAGGGGTTGGATGGTTGAAATGCTATTCATTTTTGGCCCAACGAGCCCAATCAAAAGAAAAAAGGGGCTACGACTATTTCTGGACCAACATTGGGGCAAACAAAAAAAGGGAAGACACATAGGCCTGATTTACGAAAAAAAGAGGGGACTGATGGGCCCATCATTAAAGGAAAAAGGAAGTGGGTCGAGAGTTTTGAAGAAAAAATGCGTGCGTACAAAAAATGTGTACGTAAAAAAACCGTACGTGGATAAAGAAGAAGAGACGACTATATAAAAGAAAAAGGAAGAAATAGCCGAGCAAAAAAATGTGAGATCGGCTTATTGGTTTTTTCTCTCCCCATTTTCTTGTTTTCTCCCAACTTTGTCAATGTCATTATTTTCCGACAAATATGAGAGAAATGGGGAGTATTGTGTAGAGTTACAGGTCGGATTCAGATTCAAATTCTTCAGGTCAGATTCAGACTCTACAGTTCATATTCGGACTCGACGTTCAGATTGGTTCCGAGTCCTCAGTTTGATTCACACGTGTATGCGATCAGTTTTGTGTGGTCCTCATCTTTGTGTTTTGGTCTCAGAGTTTTCATGTGATCCATAGGGACTCCAGAGTAGAGATCGCATTCTCTATGCCATTATCGGCTAGGGTTTTCATGTGGTTTCATAGGGACTTCAGAGTAGAGATCCCGTTCTCTGAGCAAGTATGGAAGAAACCCAGTTCTTCGACGAGGAGACTTTTCAGACTCCATTCTCCAGCGACCGTGGACTCCGACGATGATGTCTAGATGGTTTTTTCAATTCGACCTTTAAGAGTTGGAGAAATTGTCCACACATGATTCAGTCTTCTACATGTGATGGGTTAGAGTACTCTGACGAGGAGACTCTTTTCAGTTTCAGTGACTTTGACAGGCGCAATTTAGGGGACATGTTCTCCGACGAGGAGACCCAGTTCGACACACACTCTAGCGCATTTGTTCCTCCTCACCTGCACGTCATGAGAAGCATCATCCTCTACAGCAACTGACAGTTGTGTTTGCGTTGAATTGATATTGTCCGTAGTACCTTGTAGTATGAGTTTGAGAGTTCTTTCTGTTAGCTCAAGCTGAGCATTGCGTACTCCAGCTTGAGGGGGAGTGTTGGAGTGTATGTTGGAGTATGCATCACTTGTGTAGATGGGTAATTGGATCCCTCCAGGGTCCAATTACCATACCCACTTATGTTTAGTCCCACATCTACCAGTGGTGGGACTTGGAGGGTCTCTGGAAGCTATATAAGAAGCCCCAGACCTCATGTATCAGCTGATAAAGTTGAATGCAACATACGGCCCTTTAAGGCGTTCTCACATAGTTTCATCCCACTCCTTTGGAAGTAGGGTTCCACGTAAAATTCCGTTGTCCTTGCTTGTTATTATCCTTTTTCTTTGATTATGCTTCCACATTTCATATTTCTAACTATCACATTTTGAAAATCCGAAAAGTAAAATTGTCCGTTGGACTAACATTGATAATCAAGAACGAAATCATAAATAAGAGAGAATAACGTCGCCCTAGACTAAAATTGTCCGTTGGACTAAAATTGTCCTTTGGTAGCCCGCTGTCTCTGTAACACAAATCATCTTATTTGGATTGATATGCTTCTCCCCCCTCTGATGAATAACGTCGCCCTAGACATCAATGTTTTCAACATCATACTGTAATGGTCAGCGTGGCAATTACTTCTCTGATGGATCACATCCGTGTGGTTATAATCGAAGGGAAATAAGGCAGCCATATGGTGCTTGACATCCTACATTGGATCGTGTTCAAAAGCATACAGAGAAAGATCCATACAGGACATACGATCAACCTTCTTTCCCTCTCATGAAAGAAATTGTATTGTTGCATGCTAAAGATTGGGATCGTAAATGGCAGCATCCTCAACCATAAATTCTTTAGTATGCCTTGCAAACATGAGGCTCCCATTGCAATTTGTAAGTGCTTAAGTCATGTGAACAAAGAACGGAGGGGACGAAAAACAATCCTTGTGCACCCTCCTCTGCATTGACTCTAACCCCTTATGCTCGATCATGTATGTGGAGAAAAAATGAGAATGCAATGTAATAATTTTATTTATTGGTGTATGTCTTATAACATGAAACTCTAGAGTCTAAAAGATGGTGATTACATAAATCTTGAAGGATTACAAATAGAAATAGAGAACAAGGGAAAAAATAAAAGAAAATAAATAAATAAAAGAGGAACACGACTATATTAGCCAATAACGTCAACACACACACACACTCTCTGTCTCAAGTTGGAACATATCTATCAATCATGCCCACTTTGGAAGTAAGCAATGATATGCATTTCTTTGGAAGTGTCGTGGTGAATATATCCACAAGTTGGAATTCCATTGAGTTGTACGAAGTAGTGATATTTCCTCCTCGTAGTGCATCTCGGATAAAGCGGTAATCCACTTCAATATGTTTGGTACGCTCATGGAATACATGATCGGTAGCAATGTAAATTACGAAATTGTTGTCGCAGTAAAAAGGAACAAGAGTGGTAGCAAGGAGTCTAAGGTCCTATAGAAATGATGCAATATTTTCCAAATTGATGGATTGAATCGGATTGAATTCACCACGGATTTGAGGATTTTTCAAATTAGGGACTCCCGTCCCTAATTAGTTATTTTAATTAGTTGCTTATTCTATTTAAATAAATTGAGATTGTACTAATCTCAACATTCCTAGTAGATAAGTTTAGTTAGAGTCAAATTAGGAAGTCGGTTAGAATAATTAGAATGTATTAGGAATTTATTTAAATATTATTCACTTTCTAATTTTGTAATCCCACCCTCCTGTATAAAGGGGATGTAGGCATTTGTTTTAGGCAGTTCAGAATATACAAAAAATTGTGATTTCTCTCTCCATTTATCCTCTCCCTCTACGTAATCTTCACGATTCATCTCCAAAATCCCACGCAACCAGCACATTATTCTTTTTTCTTCATTCTCTATCTAAATTTCTTCCACCAAATAATTTTTTCCACTGGTGGATTTTTTTAATCTGCATCATTTGGTATCAGAGCATGGCAATCGAATCGTTCTTACAATTCGACGATCCTATCGATTATTGGCGGATACAATTCAATTTGAGTCATTTCAGACAAGGTTCATGTTCACGTTTGAAGAAGGTTAAGCAATGTCTTATATCAAGCAAAAGGTATAAGTGTGGTTGGATTCACAATTCCAGAAAGAATCCTGCATCAACAATAAAATTCAGACCGTCATCTCTTTGATACAACCCGATTTTGATCCAGAAAATAAATGCATTTTCTATTTGAAAGAAGATTTTTATATTACAAATTCGTCACAAGAAGAACAAGAAGAAAAGGAGCTTATCTACGATGAAAGCTTGGAGGATGAAGAACACATGGTTCTTGATTTGTTCTCATCCATAGTTGTTGTTTAGGACACTTTCATGTCACCACCTCCATCGCACCCCTCATCATCGCCACCCCCTTCCACCTCCCCAGACCCTCCGTCAACAACCATAGACTTAACAACAACTCCTATCCCACTACCGACGACCCTGCTCAACCCCCTCCGCTTCCGAGTTCCACCTAATCTTGCATCGAGACCCCTCCAGCGCCCCACCCTTCATCTTATTCCCCAGCGTCACCATGAGGGCTACAACACCGCTTGCCGCCCGCCGCCAATAAGTCAAGATGGGCACACACCGCATGCAAGGCCACCGTCCCTCCATCGAAGAAAGCCACCATGAGCGCCTTCTTTGCGCATGCAACAAGCCCCATCGTCGTCGGTTGTTCCTATCTCCAAGCCACAATCGCCAACATTGGAGAGACCGCCATTGCCACCCCAAAAGTTGACGAAACTGTAACTGCTGCCCCTACTGCCTAAGAAGGCACCAACCTCGACGCGTCTTGCTCCTTTCGTTCCCAAATCATCATCCTTGCCATAGCCGTTGTTGGTGGGATAGAGGAAAAACCCTAGCAAAGGTTGGGTGCTTCTCTCTAATAAAATTCGAATCCCATAAATAGTGATGGAAGGCTAATTTGGTGCATTTGCAAGTAGGTCATTCCTCCTAAAACTTTTTATCTAAAGGACAAATTGGGGAACTTATTTTATAAGTTTTGTTTAAGTGTAGCGGTAGAAGATTTGCAGCTACGCCTCTCAGTGGAGGAAAATTATAAACGTAATGCTGAAATGAAGGTAAAATTGCTCAAATCAGGGAGATTGAAGTTTTGAATTCAGATCAAATTCTCTAACGATGGATCGAAGATCAACCAATTCGTCAGGAGACGTATTTCTTCATGCGGTGAAGAATAGATGTAATATTTCCTAAATTGACTGGTCGAATCGCATTGAATCTATCACAAATTTGGAGATTTTTTAAAATTAGTGACTCCCGTCCCTAATTAGTTATTTTAATTAGTTGCTTATTTTATGTAAATAAATTGTGATTTTAATCTCAAAATTTCTGGTAGATAAGTTAGAGTCACCCGTTTCTTCTTCAAGTGGTGACCCCCGCAAGTGGGGGTTTACCCATTTTCTTCTTCAAAAAAAAAAGTTTAGTTAGAGTCAAATTAGGAAGTCAGTTAGAGTCATTATAATTGTTGGACTATTTGGTTGTGCGCCTATTAAGTTATAGATGTGTAAATGGATACCTCCAAGATCCATTTACTTCATCCAGTCTTTAGTCCCACATCTACCAGTTTGGAGATGTGGAGACTCCGTGGGTGCTATATATAGAGACCCACACACCTGTAATCAGATGAGAAAAAGGAATGCAATACCTGTCCCTTTGAGGGCTTCTCCCGTGGTTTCATCCCGCTCCTTAGGGAGTAGGGTTCCACGTAAAAATCTCTATGGAGTCTGTTTATCAATTTCGCTTCTGCTTCCTATTTTCTAACAATAATCGGTTAGGATTTCATTTAAATATATTTACTTTGTAGTTTTGTAATCCCACCCTCCTATATAAAGTGGATGGTATGCATTTGTTTTAGGCAGTTCAAAATATATGAAAAATTGAGATTTCTCTCTCCCGTTGTCCTCTCCCTCTACATGATCTTCACGATTCGTCTCCAAAATCCTGTGCTACGTGCACGTTACGTGCACGTTCTTCTTTTTCTTCATCCTCTATTTAAATTTCTTTCGCCAAACAAATTTTCCACCGTTGGATTTTTTAATTTGCACCAACGGTAGTCACCGCTGCCGCCAACGCCGCCGGAGAAGCATCCCCAGCGCCTTGAGACGTGCACGGCTCCTCCCAGCCTCACGTGCCAACACCTTAGGTCGAGCTATCCATTGCCAGCTCCACGCGACGCCCGCGCCACCAGTTGCTCCCACCTCAGCGTCGTTGTCACTGTTATTTATAGGGGAGAGAAACCCTAGCCGTGATTGAGAAGTTCTCTCTAAGGGGATTTGAATCCCCTGAAATTAGAGATTGGAAATTGATTTGGGATAATTAAAGTGAATCCTCTCCTTCAACAATATTTTATTCAAAGGTTAAAGTTGGTGGAAACTTAAGAGGAATGTCTTTATGTTAGAGTAAACAATACTCTGATGTGTTATTCCATAGAGCCCTCGGGTCTCTTATATAGAGAGAAAACCCTTGGGTAAATTACAGAGACGTACAATATATAAATAGAAAATACGAAACAGTACACCGCAACATATATAAGCCTCTACACCCCCCCTCAAGATGGAGCATAGATATCTCTCATGCTCAGCTTGGAAGAACATCTCTGGAAAGGTCCTCTGAGCAATGGCTTGGTGAATATATCAGCAGTCTGGTCCTCTGAACTGACATGAGAAGTGGAAATGAAGCCCTTCTGAATCATGTCTCTAGTATAATGACAATCCACCTCGATGTGCTTTGTTCTCTCATGAAAGGCTGGATTGTTGGCAATAAACAATGCTGCCTGATTGTCACATTGGAGATTCATAGGCAAGGGGACATCTACATTCAAATCTTCTAAGACTGCTCTAACCCACATCATTTCTGCGCTTGCTTGTGCCATGGCTCTGTACTCGGATTCAGCATTGGATCTCGCCACAACAGTCTGTTTCTTGCTTTTCCAAGAAACTAAAGAGCTTCCTATGAAGATAGCAAATCCAGAAGTAGATTTACGATCCCTTGGACATCCTGCATAATCTGCATCTGCACAAGCTGAAATAGACAGATATGTATCTTTCCTGAATAGCAACCCTGTGCCTGGGGAAGACTTCAGATATCTCAATATCATATACAAGGCATCCATATGAACTTGCCTCGGCTGCTCCATAAATTGACTCACCCGGTTTACTGCAAAGGCAATATCCGGTCGAGTTATAGTAATGTATAAGAGCTTACCCACCATCTCTCTGTACCTTCTTTTGTCCACCTCCTCGGTATCATCGTCGTACAGCTTCATGCTTGGGTCCATAGGTGTACTTGAAGGTCTACATCCAGTCATTCCTGTTTCAACTAGCAAGTCTGTGACATATTTTCTTTGAGTCATCACCATTCCTTGTGCATTTCTTGCAAACTCTATCCCCAGAAAATATCGTATCGTGCCCAGATCCTTCGTAATGAACTGGCTTCCCAACAGGGACTTGGTTATCTCAATCCCCTGAGCATCATCTCCTGTAACCAAGATGTCATCAACATATATCATAACAACAACTGTACCTCTAGGGGTCTTCTGGATGAACAGTGAATGGTCCGCATTTGATCTCCTGAACCCCTGTCGTTCAATTAGCTGGGAAAGCTTCTGGAACCATGCTCGGGGACTCTGTTTGAGGCCGTAGATAGCCTTATGAAGTCTGCACACCATCTGAGTCTCCCCCTCAGCAGCAAACCCTGGTGGCTGCTGCATGTAGACTTCCTCCTGTAGGTCACCATACAAGAAAGCATTCTTGACGTCAAGCTGAAAAATGGTCCAGTTACGTACCACAGCAACAGATAGGAGGATGCGAAGAGTGGAGTGTCTCGCCACTGGTGAAAAAGTATCCAAATAATCTACCCCATATGTCTGGGTAAATCCCCATGCTACAAGTCTTGCCTTGTACCTGTCGAGACGTCCATCCGCATGATATTTCACCGTAAACACCCACTTGCAACTCACCACGGATGCACCTGGAGGAATGGGGACAAGAGACCAAGTCCCTCTAGACTGCAAGGCACGCATCTCCTCTTCCATGGCTAGACGCCAGCAATCAATCTTCATGGCATCCTGATAGGTCCGTGGAATCTCAACTGACGAGACAACAGCTGCAAACTTCTGGAAATCCCCATTGAGACGATGAAATGATACTTGAGAGGCAAGAGGATATGAAGCACATTGTCTTCGCTGCTTCCTGTGAGCAATGGGCCGATCCAGATCATGCATCACTGTGTTGACCGGTTGATCTTCCTCCTGTAGTAAAGGCACCTGCACTGGTGCATTATCTAACCCATCATTAGTGATAACATCAGAACATACCTGAGGCGTGTTGGATGGTTGACATGTAGCTTGAGCAGGGCCTGTCCGCCTTGTATAGAACTTAGTAAAAGGTACAGTTGGAGGTGGTGGTGGTGGTGGTGGAGTAGAGGATTGACCCAGGCTTGGAGGTGGAGGCACATAGACATTAGAATCTGTGGATGTGGTGGAGACCGATCTGTCACCTACAGGGGAGAAGTACATGACGGGTTCGAAAAATGTAACATCAGCGCTCACATAGTACTTGTCATGAACGGGGTCATAGCAACGATATCCTTTCTGTGTTCTGGAGTAGCCCACAAAAACACACTTGATAGCCCTAGGAGATAGCTTATCAAGTCCTGAAGATAAGAGGTGGACAAACGCAACAGTGCCAAAGACCCGAGGTGTAAGTGTAAACAAATCTTTGTCAGGAAAGAGAACAGAGATAGGAGACTTTTCCCCAAGAACAGTTGTAGGCATGCGGTTGACCAGATAGCATGCTGTAAGTATAGCATCCCCCCAAAAGGATAATGGGGCAGAACTCTGAATAAGTAATGTGCGAGCAATATCAAGGAAATGTCGATGCTTTCGTTCTGCAACCCCATTTTGTTGAGATGTGTATGCACATGTGGTTTGGTGGATAATGCCTTTAGAAGAAAGAAAGCGAGCAAGGGAACGAGTGCAGAACTCCAATGCATTGTCAGTACGCACATACTTAACAATAGACGAAAAAACATTTTGAACTTCATTGATAAGATTTTCAATAACACTTCCTGCTTCGGATTTATTTTTAAGAAGAAACGTCCAGGACACTCTAGAGAAATCATCAACGACAACTAAATAGAACATGTGCCCCTGATGATCTGGGACACGACTGGGACCCCAAATATCTATGTGAAATAACTCAAATGGGGAGCGACTGCTCCGACTCTGACGACTGGGGAAGCTAGACCGATGGAGCTTCCCTAACTGACAAGCTTCACAACGAAATGACGAACTCGGAGAGATCTGAGGCAGGAGGTGACGCATTTTCTGAAGCGGCAGGTGACCAAACCGAAGATGCCAGGTATACGGAGATACGGAGCCCTGGGAATGCAGTGAGACGCCATCGTAAGAGTTCCGTACGAGACGATAGAGGCCATTGTGCTCAGAGCCACAACCAATCACCCTGCCCGTTAGTATGTCCTGAAAAATAACAGACGATGGGTCAAAAATAGCACGACATTGCAAATCTCATGTAATCTGACTAATGGATAAGAGATTCATAGAGAATTCTGGTGCATGTAGAACATTCTGTAAGTGCATAGAGGGCAGCAAATCCGTCTCCCCCTGACCGATGATAGGCGAATGAGTGCCATCAACAATGAGTACAGAGCGACCATGCTGAACAGCTCTATAGGACTGCAGAATATCTTTCTCACGACAGAGATGATGGGTGGCTCCAGAATCGACAATCCATCCTGTGAGATCATGGTTATGATATGAGACTGAAGGACTACCTGAGGCACTGGCTGAAGCAGATGTACTAGCTGATGCCGAAGCCGCAACATCAGAAGCATCAGCACCCTCTGACGACGACTGTGGCATGATATCACGAAGCCGTGCCACTAGCTCCTCGAACCTGTGATCTGGAGTAGATGCTGGTGGACCCTGAACATGATTAGCGACACGTGCAGAAGGAGGGAAGCCATGCTTGGAATAGCATGTATCCTCCGAATGACCAGTACGACGACAAAATGAGCACGTAGAGCGTATGCGACCTCTGCGGCCACGTCCACCACTTCCTCTGCCACGAAATGAGGACGAACTACCTCGTCCCCTGGAGACTGCCATTGCCGAGGGAGGTGGAGTCGCTGTATTCGATGGAACAGGTACACGACTGAGCCTTCTGTAGACTTCTTCCATCGGTGGAATGGTTGCATCGGCAAGGATTTGAGAGCGTGCTGCCTCGTACTCCGGGTCAAGGGCAGCAAGTAATACGCCAACCATAGTGGTGTTGCGGAACGTCTTCTGCTGTTCCGGCGTGGCTGTGAGTGGGATGGTGCTATAGAGTTTCTCGAACATGCCACGAAGAGACGTGTACAGAGAATGAAGAGGCCTCCTATTTTGCTTCGTGGTAAAGATATCATGCTGCAACTGCAGCATCTTTGTCTCGTTCCGCACCTGAGAGTATGTCGTGGCCAGAATATCCCACATCGCCTTGGCGGTGGGCTGATGGAGAACATCATTTGCTATCTCCGTCGTGAGCGTCCCTAACAGCCAAACTTTGGCATACGCGTCATCGGCCTCCCATGAGGCATATATTCCCTTCTTCTCCGGCGGTTCATCTTCGGTAAGAATATGCTTCTTACCACATGACTGCATAAGACTGAGGAACTGCATAGCCCACAGTTCGTAGTTCGTCCCGTCCATTTTGACGATTGGTTCCGAACCTTTAAAGGCACCTATGGCAGGCATATTGACCTTTTGTTCTGACATACTGCCGGAGAAGCACAACTAGGGACGATAGACAAAGAGAGTGGTGTCTACCGAGACCTTTGAGGATTCAAGTGCATATGTAGACGTTATGCACTTGAACCCGTCATCGACCGGAGCCCGACCGAAGCGAGGCGGACGGCGGCGAGGCTGGTGAAGCCTCGGAGGAGAGGCGGCGGGGCTGGGGCCTGGAGAGGCTGGAGGTACCGGCGGCGGGGCTGTAAGGGCCCGGCGGCGGGACCAGAGGGGGCTGGCGGAGGGCCGAAGGGGCCTAGCGACGGCGGAAGGTGCTGGCTGGGGTCGGCGAGGGGCCTGGAGGGGCCGGCGGCTGGAGCCTGTTGACGGCGGGGAGGGAGGGGGGGCGGGGGGCGGGTGGAGGAAACCCTAGGTTAGGGTTTTGGCTCTGATACCATGTTAGAGTAAACAATACTCTGATGTGTTATCCCATAAAGCCCTCGGGTCTCTTATATAGAGAGAAAACCCTTGGGTAAATTACAGAGATGTACAATATATAAATAGAAAATACGAAACAGTACATCGCAACATATATAAGCCTCTACACTTTAGTTGAAGGGGTAAAAAATTTGCACTTCCACTCCCTGGAGCGAGAATATTTAAAGAGAGATGCTGAAAAAAATTGGGGTTGTTACCTTCTCCAATTAGGATTAGGAATGTAGGAATTACCTATATAAGGACTCTGTGGTCTAGTACATTACCCACATCTCCTCTCATTCTATACTCGTGCCATTCGTTGTCTATGGCTTCTACAAATTCCATGGTGCCTGAGATGAAATTGTCACACCAATTTTTCAAGCATCACATTAGAGGAACGACATCTACATGGACGCCACCTTTTGCACCACATATTCTTTCGATATGAAGTTGATGGCTCCAACCATGACACCAAGGACACATGGATTCTGTTGTATGCTCCGCACCTATTCTTTCAACATGGAATTGGGAAAATTGGAACTAAATCGTCACATCTCGAGCCTTTTGCACCACATAGAGAGAACCTTCGAGACATGCATTGGAGACTAAAGGGTTTCGTTTAAGTTGAACTGAGACTGCATATATGGAGTGCACTTTTAATAGAAGCAATGGTGAAGGAATCAAGGTGAAGATTTGCGACGATAACCTTCGGAAGAGAGCTTCTTTTAGATACATGAGATCTATTTGGCAACATGATGGGGAAATTGATGGAGATGTTACTAATAGAATAAATGCAGGCTGGCTAAGTGGAGATGAGCCTTTGCTGTTCTCTAACAACAACAACAAAGCCTTTTCCCACTTTAAGTAGGGTCTGTAGAGGTTTATATTATGTTATGATGTACTGTTCTGTATTTCCTATTTATATAACGTACGTCTATGTAATTTACCCAAGGGTTCTCTCTCTATATAAGAGACCCGAGGGCTCTATGGAATAACATATCAGAGTATCGTTTACTCTAACATGGTATCAGAGCCAAAACCCTAACCTAGGGTTTTCTCCACCCGCCGCCCCTCCCCCCCCCCCCCCCCCCCGCGCGCCGCCCGCCGCCGCCAACAGCCTCCAGCCGGCCCCTCCAGGCCTCTCGCCGCCCCCAGCCAGCCCCTCCCGCCGCCAGGCACCAGCCAGACCCGCTGCCAGACCCCTCCGGTCCCGCAGCCAGGTCCTCCAGCCCCGCCGCCGGGCCCCTCCAGCCCCTTTCAGGCCCCAGCCCCGTCGCCGGGCTCCTCCAGCCCCGCCGCCTCTCTTCCGCCGAGGCTTCCCCAGCCTCGCAGCTGTCAGCCTCTCCTTCGGTCGGGCTCGGGTCGATGACGGATTCAAGTGCATGACGTCTACATATGCACTTGAATCCTCAAAGGTCTTGGTAGACACCAGTTTCTTTGTCTATCATCCCTAGTTGTTCTTCTCCGGCAGTATGTCAGAACAAAAGGTCGATATGCCCGCCATAGGTGCCTTTAAAGGTTCGGCACCAATCGTCAAAATGGACGGGACGAACTATGAACTGTGGGCTATGCAGTTCCTCAGTCTTATGAAGTCATGTGGTAAGAAGCATATTCTTATCGAAGATGAACCGCCGGAGAAGACGGGAATATATGCCTCATGGGAGGCTGGTGACGCGTATGCCAAAGTTTGGCTGTCAGGAATGCTCACGACGGAGATAGCAAATGATGTCCTCCATCAGCCCACCGCCAAGGCGATGTGGGATATTCTGGCCACGACATATTCTCAGGTGCGGAACGAGACAAAGATGCTGCAGTTGTAGCATGATATTTTTACCACGAAGCAAAATGGGAGGCCTCTTCATTCTCTGTACACGTCTCTTCGTGGAATGTTCGAGAAACTCTATAGCACAATCCCACTCACAACCACGCCGGAACAGCAGAAGACGTTCCGCAACGCCACTATGGTTGGCGTATTACTTGCTGCCCTTGACCCTGAGTACGAGGCAGAACGCTCTCAGATCCTTGCCGATGCCACCATTCCACCGATGGAAGAAGTATACAGGAGGCTCAGTCGTGTACCAGTTCCATCGAATACAGCAACTCCACCTCCCTCGGCAATGGCAGTCTCCAGAGGACGAGGTAGTTCGTCCTCATTTCGTGGCAGAGGAAGTGGTGGACGTGGCCGCGGAGGTCGCGTACGCTCTACGTGCTCATTCTGTCGTCGTACTGGTCATTCGGAGGATACATGCTATTCCAAGCATGGCTTCCCTCCTTCTGCACGAGTCGCTGATCATGTTCAGGGTCCACCAGCATCTACTCCAGATCACAGGTTCGAGGAGCTAGTCGCACGGCTTCGTGATATCATGCCACAGTCGTCGTCAGAGGGTGCTGATGCTTCTGAGGTTGCGGCTTCGGCGTCATCTAGTACATCTGCTTCAGCCAGTGCCTCAGGTAGTCCTTCAGTCTCATATCATAACCATGATCTCACAGGATGGATTGTCGATTCTGGAGCCACCCATCATCTCTGTCGTGAGAGAGATATTCTGCAGTCCTATAGAGCTGTTCAGCCTGGTCGCTCTGTACTCATTGCTGATGGCACTCATTCCCCTATCATCGGTCAGGGGGAGACGGCTTTGCTGCCCTCTATGCACTTACAGAATGTTCTACATGCACCAGAATTCTCTATGAATCTATTATCCATTAGTCAGATTACACGAGATTTGCACTGTCGTGCTATTTTTGACCCATCGTCTGTCATTTTTTAGGACATACTAACGGGCAGGGTGATTGGTTGTGGTT
The DNA here is from genome assembly GCA_037367405.1 of Ottelia alismoides. NCBI lineage: Eukaryota > Viridiplantae > Streptophyta > Magnoliopsida > Alismatales > Hydrocharitaceae > Ottelia > Ottelia alismoides. Next base: position 49,510 of record JAZKJV010008562.1, read on the forward strand.
CTGAGCACAATGGCCTCTATCGTCTCGTACGGAACTCTTATGCTGGTGTCTCACTGCATTCCCAGGGCTCCGTATCTCCGTATACCTGGCATCTTCGGTTTGGTCACCTGCCGCTACAGAAAATGCGTCACCTCCTGCCCCAGATCTCTCCGAGTCCGTCATTTCGTTGTGAAGCATGTCAGTTAGGGAAGCACCATCGGTCCAGCTTCCCCAGTCGTCAGAGTCGGAGCAGTCGCTCCCCATTTGAGTTATTTCACATAGATATTTGGGGTCCCAGTCGTGTCCCAGATCATCAGGGGCACAGGTTCTATTTAGTTGTGGTTGATGATTTTTCTGGAGTGTCCTGGACTTTTCTTCTTAAAAATAAATCCGAAGCAGGAAGTATTATTCAAAATCTTATCAATGAAGTTCAAAATGTTTTTCGTCTATTATTAAGTATGTGCGTACTGACAATGCTTTGGAGTTCTGCACTCGTTCCCTTGCTCGCTTTCTTTCTTCTAAAGGCATTATCCACCAAACCACATGTGCATACACATCTCAACAAAATGGTGTTGCCGAACGGAAGCATCGACACTTTCTTGATATTGCTCGCACATTACTTATTCAGAGTTGTGCCCCATTAGCCTTTTGGGGGGATGCTATACTTACAGCATGTTATCTGGTTAACCGCATGCCTGCTACTGTTCTTGGGGAAAAATCTCCTATCTCTGTTCTCTTTCCTGACAAAGATTTGTTTACACTTACACCTCGGGTGTTTGGCACTGTTGCATTTGTCCACATGTTATCTCCAGGGCTTGATAAGCTCTCTCCTAGGGCTATCAAGTTTGTTTTTGTGGGCTACTCCAGGACACAGAAAGGATATCGTTGCTATGACCCCGTTCATGACAAGTGCTATGTGAGTGCTGATGTTTCCTTTTTCGAACCAGTCATGTACTTCTCCCCTGCAGGTGACAGATTGGTCTCCTCTACACCCACGGATTCTAATGTCTATGTCCCTCCACCTCCAAGCTTGGGTCAATCCACTACAACACCACCACCACCACCACCACCACCTCCTCCAATTGTACCATTTCCTAAGTTCTATACAAGGCGGACAGGCCCTGCTCAATCTACATGCCAACCATCCAGCACGCCTCAGGTATGTTCTGATGTTATCACTAATGATGGGTTAGATAATGCACCGATGCAGGAGCCTTTACTACAGGAGGATCCGCCAGTCACCACAGTAATAGATGATCTTGATCGGCCTATTGCTCATAGAAAGCAGAGAAGAAAATGTGCCTCATATCCTCTTGCCTCCCAGGTCTCATTTCATCGTCTCAATGGGGATTTCCAGAAATTTGCAGCTGCTGTCTCATCCGTTGAGATTCCACGGACCTATCAAGAAGCCATGAAGATTGATTGCTGGCGACTAGCTATGGAAGAGGAGATGCGTGCCTTACAATCTTGAGGGACTTGGTCTCTAGTACCCATTCCTCCAGGTGCATCCGTGGTGAGCTGCAAGTGGGTGTTTACGGTGAAATATCATGCAGATGGACGTCTCGACAGATACAAGGCCAGACTTGTTGCACGTGGATTTACCCAAACTTATGGGGTAGATTATTTGGATACTTTTTCACCTGTGGCTCGACACTCTACTCTTCGTATCCTACTATCTGTTGCTGTGGTACGTAATTGGACCATTTTTCAGCTTGATGTCAAGAATGCTTTCTTGTATGGTGACCTACAGGAGGAAGTCTACATGCAGCAGCCACCAGGGTTTGCTGCTGAGGGGGAGACTCAGATGGTGTGCAGACTTCATAAGGCTATCTATGGCCTCAAGCAGAGTCCCCGAGCCTGGTTCCAGAAGCTTTCCCAACTAATTGAACGACAGGGGTTCAGAAGATCAAATGCGGACCATTCACTGTTCATCCAGAAGACCCCTAGAGGTACAGTTGTACTCATGATATATGTTGATGACATCTTGGTTACAGGAGATGATGCTCAGGGAATTGAGATAACCAAATCCCTGTTGGGAAGCCAGTTTATTACGAAGGATTTGGGCACGATACGATATTTTCGGGATAGAGTTTGCAAGAAATGCACAAGGGATGATAATGACTCAAAGAAAATATGTCACAGACTTGCTAGTTGAAACAGGAATGACTGGATGCAGACCGTCAAGCACACCTATGGACCCAAGCATGAAGCTGTACGATGATGATACCGAAGAGGTGGACAAAAGAAGGTACAGAGAGATGGTGGGTAAGCTCTTATTCATTACTATAACTCGACCGGATATTGCATTTGCAGTATACCGGGTGAGTCAATTTATGGAGCAGCCTAGACAAGTTCATATGGATGCCTTGTATATGATATTGAGATATCTGAAGTCCTCCCCAGGCACAGGGTTGCTATTCAGGAAAGATACAGATCTGTCTATTTCAGCTTGTGCAGATGCAGACTATGCAGGATGTCCAAGAGATCGTAAATCTACTTCTGGATTTGCTATCTTCATAGGAAGCTCTTTAGTTTCTTGGAAAAGCAAGAAACAGACTGTTGTGGCGAGATCCAGTGCTGAATCCGAGTACAGAGCCATGGCACAAGCAAGCGCAGAGATGATGTGGGTTAGAGCAGTCTTAGAAGATTTGAATGTAGATGTCTCCTTACCTATGAATCTCCAATGTGACAATCAGGCAGCATTATTTATTGCCAATAATCCGGCCTTCCATGAGAGGACAAAGCTCATCGAGGTGGATTGTCATTATACTAGAGACATGATTCAGAAGGGCTTCATTTCTACTTCTCATGTCAGTTCAGAGGACCAGACTGCTGATATATTCACCAAGGCATTGCTCAGAGGACCTTTCCAGAGATGTTCTTCCAAGCTGAGCATGATAGATATCTATGCTCCATCTTGAGGGGGAGTGTAGAGGTTTATATTATTTTATGATGTACTGTTCTGTATTTCCTATTTATATAACGTACGTCTATGTAATTTACCCAAGGGTTCTCTCTCTATATAAGAGACCCGAGGGCTCTATGGAATAACATATCAGAGTATCGTTTACTCTAACAGGGTCGGCTACATGGATTTTTTGCCTTCATTCTTATCAATCTTGGGTCATTCTCGAGCTTAGATCTATAAAACTAAGATCCCTTCGTATAGTCTCATTCCAATACTTCTTGGGCCATCCACGCCCCTCTTTTAGCTGGTTCAACATTCTAAAACTCACGTCTCCTCACTAGTGCATCTGCTGACCTCCTTTGCACATGGACAAACCACCTTAATCCTCTGCTATTCTCTGTGATAAGAAATTTCCTTTAAAAATCAATGGAAAGTTTTACAAAGCAGCAATGAGACCTGCTATGCTCTATGGATCTAAATGTTGGCATGTGAACCATAGATATGTGTAGAGAATGGCTGTAGCAAAAATTAAAATGTTAAGTTGGATGTGTGGACACGCACGCACACGTAAAGATCGGCTTCAGAATGATGCAATTAGAACGAAAGTTGGTGTAGCTTCAATCTAGGATAAGATGCGAGAAAACCGCTTAAGATGGTTTGGGTATTTGCAAAGAAGGTCAACTGATGCACCGGTTAGGAGATGCGAGTTTTGAGATGTTGAGCCAGTTAAGCGAGGGTGAGGATGTCCCAAGAAGTGTTGGAATGAGACTATATGAAGAGATCTTAGTTTGGATATAAGCCCGAGATTGACCCAAGATAGATTTGAATGGAGGCAAAGAATCCATGTAACCGACCCTACTTAATTGTAGGAAAATGCTTTATTGTTGTTGTTGTGTTGTATCTCGAGCCTAAAGATCAAGCAATTCGCGGCGGAGAATTGATTCCATTATTCCCAAATTGACATGTCGAATTGAATTGAAGCAAATTGCAGATTTGAGGATTTTTCAAATTTAAGGTTTTTCCTCCCAAATTAATTGGTCGGTAATTTTTATTTTTGTTAAATAATTGAGAAGGGGGATGAGAGAGAAGAGAATTTGATGCAGACCAAAAAATGAGAAGGGATGAGAGGGAAGAGAAGAAGATCGCGACGCGCCTCGCGGGATGAGAGAGGGATTGGGTCGAGAAGAGAAACCCTAGAATTTTGGGAGAATGGGGATAATGATGGAGGCTCTCTCCAAACCAAAACTCAATATTTTAATTCATAACATCCTCCTCTACAACAGACTACCATCCCCTTTATATAGGAGGGGTGTGATTACAAAATCGGAAAGAGAATCAAATTCAAACTATATAAAATCTTAATTGACTCTAATTTGACTTTAACTAATTTAATCTTCTAAATAGATTGAGATTACAATCAAGCTCAATTTATTTAGCGTAAAAAATTAACCGACCAACTAATTTGGGACAAAAAATCTTAATTTTGAAAAATTCCCAAATCTACAATTGCTTCAATTCGATTCAACCTGCCAATTTGGGAATTGCATCAGTATGTCTGCTCAAGATCCTCCAACATCTCCTTGGTCGTGTCCTTGTAGAGAAGATTCGAGGTAATATGTGCCTCAACACTGTTGGTCATCCAGTTGATAACATGATAGTTGTCCGTCTACCAGTTGTCGTAGTCTTTATCCTTCTCATCTAGAGGAACTTTAGTCAAAACATAGAGTTTTCGTTGACAACCAATAAACACCTTGAAAGAGCGAGACCAGAGCACGTAATTTTCTGCGGCCTTAAGTTTGATAATAGTGCCTTGTGTCATCACGTTTGTGGCCAAGGACTTTGTCTTGGTAGAAGAAGCAGGTGCCATGGTGGTCATAGAGATGAAGAAAATATTGTGATCAACTAAGTATGCACACAAGAACTCACGTTTGAGCGAGTAGACGATCTAAAAATGCATTGCACAATCAGAAGGTCCTCGGGGACCCTGACAATACCTAAGAAGTTGCGAAAAGCGTCCGACAATGTCTGGCGAGTCCCAAAGGGTCCTGACGGAAGTCCATGAGGTCTGAGCAGAGCCTTAGGAGGGCTGAACCGAGCCTTGGAGGGCTGGACTGGGGTCCAGGAGGTCCTGGCGGAGAACCAGGAGGGCTGAGCAAAGCCCTAGCACCTTTGGTGAGATGTAGCAACTTCCTGGAGGGGCTGTCGGCGCACCTTGCGTGGATGGAAGAGATTGCGGCGAACCAAGAAGATGCAACAACCATAACATGTGGGTTGGAAGGCCTCGCGCGAGGCCCTAGGCAAGGAAGGATGATCCATGCATGTGCTGCGAGGCCCTAGGCAAGGAAGGATGATCCATGCATGTGCTTGAAAATTGGGGAGAGGCTCGGAGGTGGCGGCAAGATGATTTTAGATGAGAACTCCGATCTAGTACCATTGCTCTGAAACCATATGGAGAAAAGAATGAAGCATTGTGTTTATTCCATGGGTCTAGGGTCTCTTATATAGAGAGAAACCTTAGAGAGCAAAAAAGATTGGATATACGTAAAAGACCCCGAAGGGTTACAATATTCAAACAAAATAGAAAACATAAAAACGCTAACACGCATTAACCCTCGCTGCCACATTCAATGTGTCGAGAATACCGTTGGGGTTTCTCAGTCACGACCTTTGGGGCTTCGCCTTTTCCAAGAGATCCGACAATCGGCTTCCCAATGCCGAATAGGGTCCCCCACCTCCTCCGGCTCTGTTGGCAGTCTTCGACGACATATCATCTCCTTCGACGACCATTAAAACAATGACACCGGTCTCCGACCAATCCAAAGCATAGTACGACGTGACACCTGTAGCGGATGCTCCTTTATCAGGAGCACCATATTTGATCCTTTCCTGACCTCATGCTGGTGTTGCAGATATCAACGACATGGTCGATATTCTCCAATGCTTCTCGTAGCACCTCCAGTTTCTAGCATCTTAGTGGAACGCTGGCCACCAAAAGCTTCCACACCACCTTACTGTCCCCAACTTCTTTGTTCAGAAATCAAGGTCTTCTCCACTTGATTTCATCCTTTGCCTCGAGCGACCATCCGTAGTCGAAAGCCCTCGCCAACGGTTTGTTATATCTCCCTCCATTGATACCCCCAGGATATACAACACCCCTCCCTTTAGACAAACATCATCGACTGTGATTCCTCCATCCTTTGCCTCCATCACCCTCTCCCGTAGCTTTCTCAGGCGCAACGCATCACCCTCTCCCACCATGAGCCCTTTTAGAGGTTATCTCTTCATCGCTTCCTTTGACAATCGTAGCATCAAGACCTTCCATGTTTTATCCGACAACGCAACAACGAGTGGAGCCCAGGTCGTAGCTTTCGTGCGCTTTGGCTGAGCAACAGGTCCCGCACCTCCCATGCTTCCTGGCGGCGCCCCCTGTCTCGGTCGTACCCCTTTCGTTGGGCACTCATCCTTCGATGCCCCAATAACCCACATTGATAGCATAGTTGCACTGTAGATGGACATGTTTTAGATAAGTGTTCCTTCGCCCCACACCGATAACACCTCCTCACGACAACGTTCAGGGCCTTCGACGACTGCACCGTCCTATTTGGCAAGCTTTAAGGCCCATCTCCTGCGAGTTCTTCCATCTCCACATCCTTCCTCCCGTCCCTCTCACTCTCCTCACATTCGGTGGCCCTCCGCTCACCTTCCTGAATGACCTCCTACTTGCTCACGACATCACCTCTTCCGCTCACGACCAAGCAAATCAAGGTGAAGATTGGTGACAACAACATTCAGAAAAAAGATTTTTCAGATACTTGGGAACTATTTTGCAACATGATGGGGAAATCGATGGAGATGTTACTCATAGAATAAATGCAGGTTGGCTAAAGTGGAGAGGAGTCTCTATTGTTCGTTGTAAATCAAAGAAAGGTTTTACAAAGCAATCGTGAGACCTGCTATGTTCTATGGATTTGGATGTTAGCCTGTGAACCATAGATATGTGCAGAGAATGGCAATAGCAGAAATGAAAATGTTAAGGTGGATGTGTGGTCACATGTAAAGATCATATTCGGAATGATGTAATCATAAGGAGAGTTGGTGTAGCTCCGATAGAGGATAAAATGAGAGAAAACCGCTTAAAATGGTTTGGTCATTTGCAAAAGAGGTCGGCTAATGCTCCAGTTAGGTGATGCAAGTTTTGGGATGTTGAGCCAACTAAGAGAGGGCGAGGAAGGCCCAAGAAGTTTTGGAATAACCCACATTGATAGCATAGTTGCACTGTAGTGACATGTTTTAGATAAGTGTTCCTTCGCCCCACACCGATAACACCACCTCACGGCAACGTTCCGGGCTCCCGACAACTGGACCTTCCTATTTGGCAAGCTCCAAGGCCCATCTCTTGCGAGTTCTTCCATCTCCACATCCTTCCTCCCGTCCCCTCACTCTCCTCACATTCGATGGCCCTCCGCTCACCTTTCTGAATGACCTCCTACTCGCTCACGACATCACCTCTTCCGCTCACGACCGAGCAAATCAAGGTGAAGATTGGTGACAACAACATTTAGAAAAAAGTTTTTTTAGATACTTGGAAACTATTTTGCAGCATGATGGGGAAATCGATGGAGATGTTACTCATAGAATAAATGCTGGTTGGCTAAAGTGGAGAGGAGTCTCTACTGTTCGTTGAAAATAAAAGAAAGGTTTTACAAAGCAGTCGTGAGACCTGCTATGTTCTACGGATTTGGATGTTAGCCTGAGAACCATAGATATGTGCAGAGAATGGCAATAGCAGAAATGAAAATGTTAAGGTGGATGTGTGGTCACATGTAAAGATCGGATTCAGAATGATGTAGTCATAAGGATTGTTGGTGTAGCTCCGATAGAGGATAAGATGAGAGAAAACCGCTTAAAATGGTTTGTTCATTTGCAAAGGAGATCGTCTAATGCTCTAGTTAGGAGATGCAAGTTTTGGGATGTTGAGCCAACTAAGAGAGGGCGAGGAAGGCCCAAGAAGTGTTGGAATGAGACCATCTGAAGAGATCTTAGTTTTTTGGATTTAAGCCTGAGAATAACCCAAGATAGACCTTAATGGAGGCAAAGAATCCACGTAGCCAGCCCTATTTAATGTGGGAAAAGGCTTTGTTGCTGCTATTGTTGTAGAGGCATTACAAAAGTATGAGTAATAGTCTTCATAACAAAATGATGTATTACCACTACAATTTTCTTAATCCTTGTGAAAAGCATGTGCAGGAGCATTCAGTGCAGCCATAAACAAGAGTTAAATTGGTTGTAATCTAAAGTTCATCGTAGAGGTATATGACCAAGGACATCCTCTTCCATCATCATGTCACCTGAGAATATAATGATGATAGAGGATTCTTTACAATGATAGAGTATTCTTCACATGGAAGAGTTAGAAAACTTGAATGCGGAAGCGTATCAGAAATAAAGAATAATTCATAATGAAGAACACTAGATTTTAATGTGGAATCCTACTTCATAAGGAGTGGGATGAAACCACTGGAGAAGGCCTTATAGGGCCTTATGTTGCATTGCATTTTCTTACTGTTACAAGAGGGTGAGGGGCTTCTTATATAGTCCTCACCGAGTCTCCACATCCCACAGACGGTCGATGTGGGACTAAACAACTGGATGTGGTAAATGGATCCTAGAGTGATCCATTTACCTATCTACAACATAGGTGACACATAACACATATACTCCAACACTCCCCCTCAAGCTGGAGCATGCAATGCTCCGCTTGGACAAACAAAAAGAAATCTCAAACTCACACTACATGACACTACGGACAAACAAAAAAAAATCTCATTCCCTTTTTATATAGAAAACATCCAGAGATATGATTGCTATTATGGTGTATGTTGATGATATTCTTATTATAGGAGATGACATACAAGGAATCAAGAGGGCGAAAGAACTTCTGAGTCGTGAATTTGTCATCAAGGATCTTGGAGTCCTTAGATACTTTCTGGGACCGGAGTTTGCTAGAAATCAACAAGGGCTTGTGATGACTCAGAGGAAATACGTCACTGATTTGCTAAGTGACACGGGAATGCTTGGATGTCGACCTGCTACCACACCCATGGATCCAAGCATGAAACTACATGATGATGATACTGATGAGGTTGATAGGAGGAGATACAGAGAGCTGGTAGGAAAGCTCTTTTATGTTACCACTACCAGACCTGATATTTCTTTTGCTGTTAGTCGGGTGAGCCAGTTCATGGAGCAACCACGTCAGGTCCATATGGATGTTATACAAATGATACTCAGGTACCTTAAATCATCTCCAGGTGCATGTCTACTGTTTAGAAAAAGCAAGGAGGTCACCATCTCAGCATGCGTAGATGCAGATTTTGCAGGGTGTCCAAAGGATAGGAAGTCCACTACTGGATTTGCTGTATATATTGGAGATTCTCTTGTCTCATGGAGCAGCAAGAAGCAAACTGGTGTAGCCAGATCTAGTGCTGAGTCTGAATATAGGGCTATGGCCTAGGTTAGTACAGAAATGATGTGGGTTCGAGCTGTTCTTACAGATTTATATATAGAGGTTCCCCTTCCCATGGTACTGGAATGTGACAATCAGGCTGCTATATTTATTGCAAATAATCCAGCATTTCATGAACGCACCAAACAGATCGAGGTTGATTGTCACTATATACGAGATATGATTCAGAAGGGTTTTATTTCCATATCTCATGTCAGCTCAGGGGATCAGACTGCAGATATCTTCACCAAGGCCTTACTCAGAGGACCTTTTCAGAAGTACTCGTCCAAACTGAGCTTGATCGACATCTATGCTCCATCTTAAGGAGGAGTGTAGAGATATATTTATGTTACGTTATTTATTTCATGTTTCTCGTATTGTTTCTTAATTCCCTTTACTTATGAATGTCATATGTAATTTACCCATAGGCTACTCTCCTATATAAGAGATCCTAGGGTTCATGGAGTAAACATCTTTTACGTTTTTTCCCAACAAAAGGGAAGCTGTACACATTTTTTAGCATTGGGAATGGCTTTACATCCTTGATTTTTGTTGGAAGTCACTAGTATCTATTCTTTGATTTGTCTTTTTATGCTTAATATAGGACTTGCGACTTTGTTTCTCAACAATGAGGAGGAGATTTCGTGAAGGTAATTTGGTATATCTTCACCCCATGGTTTTTAATTTCATGAAATTTCATCAAAATTTTGGTTTCGAGTGTCTCGCCGTATCGAAACTACCCTATATCTTGGATTTCCTAGATTTCACCGATATGTGCTGGGATATTGGCGAAGTATTGGCAGGTCTCGATATGTCGGTCGGTTCGAGAGAATCTTTCATTAAAAAGTACCCCACTTGGGGCAAAATGACTGAAATATCGATTGAAACAATGCCTTTTCGACTGATACATTGCATTTACTCTCTTTCTCTGTTGTGTTTCTTCCGTTGATGTTCTTCCTTCACAAACTTGAGGTATACTACTCCAAATCTTACCCAATTTGTTGATATATGAGTGATTTTTAAAGTTTTTTGTTCATCTTATGTTATTATTGCACATTGTGGAGTTTTTTTGGTAGATTCGAATTATTTTGTGAGATATATGGAAGATAAATTTGGCATTTTTGTGTTTTATTGTGGAATCAAGATGAGTTTTCAAAAGAGAAAGTCAGATCTCATGTTTAGCACTTAGAAAACATCATTTTGAGATTTTTGTTAAATAAAATTTAATAATTGGTTGATTTCTAGAATTGGACATTAGATTCATGTGCGATTTTTATGTTTTGTGTCTCTTACATGATTTTTCTTGAAAATGTTCGCCTCAACTCTAGATCTAAGATGTTTTTTACTTACAAATCGAAACATAGAAATCTATGTACTGCTTTAAACACTAAATATACACTACTTTATGTATATTAAGCGTTAGAAATAATAGAAATATATGAAATCCGAAAATTGAAAAAAATAGATTTTTACCCCAGGAACCCTATAAACTTTGTAAATGACCTCTACGACCTTTGAAATATCGTAATTCCCCCCTCGACCCTGTAAACTTGCTCCGTCTTACCCCACAGACCCTATCGTCAGTTTTAACTTTATTTGAGTAAATTGCTTGAGTTATCCTTAAGTTAATCTAACCAAAGTAAATCCAACAACGGATATTCCACGGAGGTTGAGGAGTTGGGCGGCGGCCTGGAGGAGGGGGGAGGAGGAGGCGGAGGTGGGCGATAGCCTGGACGAGGTTGGGGAGGGGAGGAAGCGAAGGTCGGGGAGTTGGGTGGCAGCCTGGAGGAGGTTGGGAAGGGAAGGAGGCGGAGGTCGGGGAGGGGACGACAACTTGGAGGAGGTTGGGGAGGGAGGCGGAGGCGGAGGTCGGGGAGCTGGGTGATGGCCTGGAGAAGGTTGGGGAGGGGAGGAGACGGAGGTCAGGGAGAGGACAGGAGGAGGCGGAGGTCGAGGATGGTTAGGGAAGAAGAGGGTTAGGGAAGAATAGGATTAACTGCGATTGGGTGCCTATGCAATGCTGTACTCATTCGATGCCAATAGATTGGGATTGGTTCTGTGCAGTTTTATTGTAATCTTTAGCAAGTTTTGATCTTTCTGCAATCCGGTAGATTGATGTTGTTCGTAGTTAACAAGTGTGGCGTTGATAGTTTTTGATGAGCTGGGATCTTGTTCTTCATTTTCTACTGGATCATTGTCTTATTAATTTGTTTCCAAGAAATTGGGATTGGTTCTATGCAGTTGTATGATAATCGCTTTCTTAATTTTGTATGTTCTAGGTGTTGCAAAAGTTAAATCAATTGCTCTCATTATCTGATGTTCGAAGGCATTGTTCTTCGGTATGTTTACTTATCTCCCTAAATTCAAGAGGAATCCGTTGTGCGGTGCCCATGGATGCCACTGCCAGCGGAGCTGCGACTCCATCGCTACAATACCATAACATCATAGAGCAAACTCTGCCCCCTGACTCCCCGTTGCAGTAGTTGTTTCCGCAGCTGGTGGTTCATGGAAGCTTGTCTTGAGGTACTTGCTAGCCGGTGAGACATATTGTCAGCGCGAGAAGTCGCAGGCGATTGCTGGTCCTGGCCACAATCGGAATGTAGTGCCCATATTAATCAGGTCGATATTCGGAATTATGGCCGTCAAAAACTACCGAACTTAAGGAATCCGAACATTTCCAATCGAATATAGATCATTGCGAGCAAATTATTGCTCCGAAATTAATGAACTTTCACTTGACAACAACAAGAACAAAATCTTGACTCAATAATAAGAGCGTAGCTCGGTTAAGAGAACCATTTTAAAATTTGTGCGAATGTGCTTATTGGAATCCGATCCTCGAGAAAATTTTCCGTAGAACTTCGAAATTGAACTAATATATCCATTTGATTCATTACTAGATCGTTTCAAGGAATCTGGATCATCCAAGTGGCTGCTAGAGCCGGAAAGACCATGTTGATCAGTGACACCGGGCGTGTGTACGCTTGCGGGAAGGACTCCTTCGGGGAAGCCGACTACGGTGTGCAGGGGAACAAGCTATCGTTGACACCGCAACCCGTCGAATCCTTGAAGAGCATATTCGTTGTTCAGGCAGCAATCGGGAACTTCTTCTCTGCCGTCCTCTCCAGGGATGACGACCTGGAGGATGCTGGGGAGGGGAGGTGGGAGGTGGCCTGGAGGAGGTTAGGGAGGGGAGGAGGCGGAGGCTGGGGAGGGGATGGTGGCCTAGAGGATGTTAGGGAGGGGATGAGGCGGAGGTCGGGGAGCTGGGCGGTGGCCTGGAGGAGGTTGGGGAGGGGAGGAGGCGGGAGGTCGTTGAGCTAGGTGGCGGCCTGGAGGAGGTTGGGGAGGGGAGGAAGCGGAGGTCGAGGATGGGTAGGGAAGAATAGGGATGGTATTTTTGTAAATTTGCTAAATAAAGAGGGTAACATGCAACACTTTTTAACAAAATATGGTTAGTTTTAATGGTTAAATGGTTGGAACTTAACCATAGGGTATGTGGGATAAGGGTTAGCAAGTTTACGTGGTCGAGGGAGGAATTACGATGTTTCAAATGTCATAGAGGTCATTTACAAAGTTTATAGGTTCCTGGGGTAAAATCCCAAAAATAAATGGTAAATAATTAATTGTTCTCATTGTATGCCTCATGAATGATTGTTCTAAAGGTTTCAGTAATCATCGTCATAGGCTCACATTCTAGATCGGAATCTGGTACTTTGGAAGATCATAGAGAATTTAGTGGGGACATTGGTGGGAGGTATGCCACCGTTCCATATGGCAACAAAGTCAAACCACAATGCAACTTTTATGGGAATTGATTGGGAGTAGGGGGATTACGAATTGAAGCATCATCTTGTTGGCAACAACAAGAATGTTGCCAAGTGCACACGTTGTCCCAAAGATGTGAGGGACTTGGTGAAGGCTAGCTTGGAAGGAAGGACAAGGATATAGAGAGGTCTAGAAGGAATAATCAATTCAATGAGTTCATATTCGAGAAAAAGTTAAACAGCCTCTCTGATTCAGACGAATCCTCTTGGAGTAGACATTGGTGACTACATGGCAAGATCTGAGTAGATGACGGATCCTCTTGGAGGGTGGGAACTTGATGCGGTTGTTGATGACATTCTCTCCACTGGTTCCAAATCCAAATCGAAGGATGACATTTGAGATGATAATGTCGTTGACGGTGGTGGTGGATCCAAGGTTCGAAATATCGATATCGATATCATACGGTAGGCCCAGAAAAGGATATATCTGGATATATCGACGATATCAATGGAAATCTCGGAATTGACACAAAAAAATATCTTTTTCACAAATTAAGGTCATCCCATTTCTTAAAATAATAAATAACATACAAATACACACTTATATGTAAGAATGTGGTGTATTTAACACACAAATACACATCATATCACACATATCATTGTTGTCCGTGCTAACTTTTAGCTTAACGGTTGGTTGCGTAGAGGTATTGGAAAAGAAATGATGAAGTTTGAAACATAACAACTTAGAGACATAAAGGACACGCATCTAGCATATTAGCTTTGCATCGCATTATATATTATGTATAACAAAATGTTGAGTTATATATCGGTTATCAAACAAATAAGTGAATGAACATAATAATATATAGTTTCTAAAAAATCATTCATAATTTCGAATGAAAGAAGGGAATTAAAATATATTAGAAACAAAACTTTCTAACCGAACTAAAGAAAATTATTGAAAATTTTAAAAAAATGAGTGGAAGAGATATTTCTCATGAATTAAAATAGTTTTAATTCTTAAAATAATAAGACATGCATGAATACACTCTTACAGACATGAAGTAGATGTATTTTGCATATTGACAATATGTTATATCGTATGCTACGTATAAACAAAAGCCTTTGCTACATCCGAAATGAAATAAACAAATATCTTACAATAACATGCATACTATATGGTACATCAATTCATGATAATCGGAATTTTGAAAGGAGGTGATCTAATATAGATTAGAATCCAACATTTCTCATGAACTAAGATAATCAATACCAAGGGCTTGTCTTGAATCCAAATTGATAGATTACTAATGCTTACTAATTAAAATTCGGTTAGTTATTCATGTAGGATTCGTATCCACGTGTGTCAATACATGGAGCGGCTATACAAAATCTTGAACAAATCAACCTATAAAGCTTGCGAAGGCAAAAACTACCTTCCCCGCTCCTTACCTGATAAAAACAAATAGTAAATCAAGCAACAAGGTTGATAACTTTATATGGGTCATATAGTATTGATATCGACATGATATCAACAATGTCAATCAAAATTGTGGAAAGTATGCACTAAGTACATCAAATTTTATTGATATCGATGGTATAAGATGATATATCATTATATATCGCTCGATATTGGTCAATATCGATATCCTGGGTGATATCAATATCGTTAACTTGCTGATATGGATATATCATAAATATATTGGGATATTTTGATCCATAGGTGAATCTGGTGACGGAGAAAAATATTTAGAGAGGTCAGCAGGTGGTGATCGTCGACCACAGGATAGAAGATTCTAGGAAGGGATCCACACAAGGAGTGGATATATGGAACATCAGACGAACACACATGGACAATTTGTCTCAAGTACGAGTCCGAAACATTTGGATTACAAAGTATACGAACGTGTCCATCATCCTACGGATAGCTACATGGATCATTTGATATCATCTGTAGGTTCCTTGAGCTGCATGGACATTGACAGCCTGTATTGTGAATCAACACCAAGTCGCTTGGGCGGATATGGATCACATGATGAGAGATCATTTAGCGTCTTCTCAGAATACTTCATACTTCTCCTCCTGGATCTTCTCCTCCTCAGGCGCAGACACCTCCATCAAATGGTTACAATGGGTATGGATACAACAACTACAACGATGAAAACTATATGGATACAACAACTACAACGATGAAAACTATCAAGGTAGCCAACCCGATTAGAGCCATGACAGCTCTTTTGGTGGTGGTAGTTATGATATCTTTCCCGATTACTACATGGTTGTGCCTCCTCTGCAGAGATCGTCTCCTAGTTCGTTGTCGTCATCCCGGGGATCTCAAGCTAGTACTTTGTTGCTTCGTCGTGCCACTCATGATAACGGATCTAATGCTGCTTATCCTCATATCGAGTTACTCCTAGACATCAATAACCATCAATACGGACAATGTGTTATGGATTACAAGGCCATATACTCACAGCTGACGTGAGTGAATTACCGCGAGTTCATTGAGTCAGCGATGTGCTACGAAAGACAATATGGAGGGGGTATGGATCCACCACTGAACTTTTGGTTCTGAACTCATGCCCATGTAATATCTTTTATTACGTTAATATACATGCAATCATTTATTTTTGTGAATAGATGCATATTTAATTGTTTTAAGTCTGTAATTAGTTCTTTAATTCACTAGAACTTTATCCACGGAATTTTTTTTTATGAAGAAACACTGTCTCATTTATCATTACCTAACATTTTAGAATCAAATTTCTCATTTAAAATGCTCTTCACTGTCTTCTATGAACAAAAAGATGTGTTCTAAATGTGATTAACTTAGCTAATTTATATCCATTTCCAATATCTATCAGACTATCAGTCAGCAATCAACATTAACAACGATATGATCGATATGACCGATATGTGCGAAATAAGGATTATAGATGATCGATATATGTGATATAAGTGTATATTTGTAAGTTATTTACCGTTTTAAAAACTTAGATGAACTCCATTTCCAATATCTATCAATCAACAATCAACATTAACATCGATATGATCAATATGACCGATATGTATGATATAAGGGATATGGATGAGCGATATTTGTGATATAAGTGTGTATTTGTAAGTTATTTGTTGTTCTAATAACTTGGATGATCTTAATTTTTGAAAATGGTAAAAATGGCCTTTTGAGTCATTTCCAAGATTTCCACCAAAATCGTTGAAATTTCATCGAAATTTCCATTTTCAGCCTGGGGGGATCGAGATTTCTTTTAGGTTTATACAAACTCAAATTGATCGAAGCATCCATTATGTTTCCTTGTTGATTTTTGTAGTGAGTAAAACATAAGATAATATATGATCATTCTTCATCCTAGTCTACTTTGGTATTTTTCTCTCCTATATCCTATTTGGGTCATGGCCTGCGTCTCTTGTTCCTTTCATGAGTTTGGCTCTCGACTCTACCCATGCTTACGACCTTTAGTGGATGATGATGCGGGAGGTGGCATTGAAGAAGATAAAGATGTTAAGATGAGCGATTTTTTTGTGAAAAAGGGATTTAATGAGTACAAATAAAGTCAAGTTCACTTGTTGAATTTGATGATTTTATAGAGGTCAAATTAATATGAAAGTTAAATAGTGTCAAAAAAAATATGAAAGTTAAATGTGTTTAATATAGTTGAGAGATACTTTTATTCCACCTACTCGGGAGTACACTAGTCCTTTCTTTATATGGTAATTCTTTTATAATCGTAAACTCATGATTCCCCCTCTATAAGGAGCCCTAGGGTCAAGGTTTATCGACATTCGTTTGGTTAGGTGGTCTGGAGCGAGTAAGCGGGTAGGCGAAAGTGTATATGGATTATGCGGTTTCTATTATTTTAATTAAAAATAATTAAAATTATAATAGTAATTTCAAACATTAGATATTTATGTTTAAAATATATAACATGGAAGAAATATGAAGTGAAGACTTTTTTGTACAATGTGATATCAACCAAAGCATTTCCAAAAGTCATACATTTTCAAAAGATAAAGATGTTAAGTTAACGGTGGAGAATAAAAAATGTTGTAAATTGATTGAAGATAGATATCCTTGTCCAAATTGGAAGGTGACATTTTTTGGAAGTGTATCCTGGTTTGTAAACACAACCAAGAACCTTCGTACTTTAGTAAATGGTGTATTTGTCTACTCAAAATCAAATATTAAAAATTTCAACCATTTAACTTAAATATATGTAATTTATTCTGTGCAGTTATAAAACTCCATGCAAGTCCGACATCTATATTCATTTTATCCTTAAATAGATGTAAGATAAACACATGTAATTTATTCTATATTCATGCAGTTATGAGATAGTGTAAAAAATAGAGTTGTTGGAGAATCTAAAAAAAATAGAGAATCATTGCTGCTGAATTTTAAAAATAGAGAGATTTAGGGTTAAATAGAGCAATCAGCAAAACTTGGCAGAGGAGAAAAAGATGGCGCAGGAGCAATCCATGTGGAAGTCAAGAAGGTGGCGGAGGAGTAGAGAGTTACCTCTATTACACATGCGGCCGCATATGCGGATTATTTGGTCGAGTATACCCCCATAACCCGCTTATTGAGCGACTATAGCATACTCGGTGCGGTAGGGGGACTGACTCCGTATATTTGATCGCCTGGGTCAACTTTCCGAACACTGCCTAAGACCCATCTCATTCTCACAAGATCTGGTTATCCAACCAATTAAATCAACCTGTCACTATTCTTGACAAGAATGTTGTCATGTCCTGCAGGCCCCCCCTCTCATTAAAATCCATTGATAACAAGCACGAATCAGGTGGGATCCAGTTTCTACAGGCTTTTTATAGCTAATTTTAGCAATACCATCTCAATTAAAAGTTTGCAAAAATAATTCTTCATCCTTGATTTTACCTAATCATTAAGTATTGATATTCTTTCATCATCATCCATGGTGCACATAACTTGCATAGAATTAGTCCGTCGTTGTCTACCCTTAGCCATCTTGAAAACTTCTTACACCTTTTGAGTCAAGTTTCACAGACAAATGATCATGCTCTTTTAGGTTTGCTTCACTAAATTTGTCTTCTTCGTTTCTTTTCTATCCTATACTCTGCCAATATTTTGTGTTCTATCTAAGAAGAAAACCTTGGAACACTTCTTTTTTATTTTAAGTTTCTCTGGTACTTCTTCATTCCACCACCGAGTTTTTATCCTCATCTATATGCATCGCATCGTTTGATTCTTTCTTAGCTTTCTTAGTTGATCGATGTTCTGAAAGAACATCAAGGTGTTATAGGTTGGAACATGAAAGACCTAAATTGCATCAATCCTTCTCATTTTCTTGTTTATAATTGCATTATATCAAAATGGAGCAGGATGCCAAGCCTTCTCACGATTTACAAGGCCATCTAAACCCAACGAGAAGTAAGCAAGAAATAGTGAAGTGGCTCGGTGTGGGTATAATATATCCAATATGTTTTTGACAGTGGGTAAACCCAACCCAAGTTGTTCCTCAAAAGTCTGGACTGGACTCACAATTACAACTTCCGATTCAGGTGAGTTGGTGCCTACTTGCACATCTACCATGTGGCGTAATTCTATATATTCTAAAAGATTTCATGCCACACCCTGGCTAGACAAAACCTACTACTATTTATTGACCATGGACAAATTTTCCCTCTACTCATCTAAATCTAAAAGATGATGTTTGGTAGTTCAAGTTTAACTTCAAGTGATATTGCAATCTTTATCTTTACCGCACAAGCAATTTCTTCTTCTCGATGGAAAATAATCATTTTGTGTCTTTGTCGAAACTTTTTTTAAAGTAAGAAAATTTTTGTTTCTTTTGTTAAAGAAAGTATTTGTTATGGCAAGGTCATATGATATTGAAATATCAAGAAAATATTTTCCTTCTTCATTTCCTCACCTATGTCCACTATATAAAGCGAAAAATCAGAAGCATTGTCTTCCACATATCTATTCGAATATCTTTTTCAAAAAAATTCCTTGATAAACCTTATCCAACTCTTCCCAAAATTATCTTTTTATTCTTTCAGCTAGACAAACTTGGGGTACATATTCACAAATGATATTTAGGATGTCCACTGTCAAGGACTCAAAATCACCTTAATCATCATAATTCGATCTCGAAAACCCTTACTTTGACCACACTCTCGTTTAAGACTGTATGTACAACAATGTCAACATCATTTCAAACTTTCCCTTGAATAGCAGAACTTAAAATCAGTTCTTTCGATCTCTTTAAATTTTTCCTACACCATTTTGTCTCCTATAAGCATAACATACTTATCTTCTTCCGAGTCATTGTGCATGCCAGTGAGAGCAACAATGTTTTAAGTCCCATCTGCAACTTATTTTTTAGACTGGCTTTCTTACCCTCTACATCCTTCTAATAAGATAGGGATACCCTTTCCTTATTTAAGCCGTATCCAGACTTTGATGTAGCGAGACCAGTTACTTTGCATTAATATGTTTCCCATGCGAGAGCCATCACAAATTTTACATCGCACCCTTGTGACCGTGTAGTGGCTTTTGGCCACTTCTCACTGCATTCATCATCTGTAAATTCTGGGATGCCCCCAAAGACTTTACTGTATGTAATATCCATGTTTAAAAAGATTTTGACAATTTTATGCTAATTGTCAACTACCTAACACAACGCTCTTCTTTTACCCAGGTTTGAGATGAGCAACAGATTGGCAACATCTTACTTCAGCAATATAAAGACATCACCTTCCTACCATAGAGTTACACCTTTTTTTTCTTTCTAAAATCTAGAATAAAATATTAAAGGGGTTTTTACACTCTTAACCTTGTATACTTTCGTATTTACGTACATAATCATCAATAGTTCATAAATATAAGAGAAACCCCAAATCACTCCGTTTCACTCCCATTGTTGTAAAAGTCGGCCGACTAGTCGAGTCGGAGGGGGGGGGATAGCCGACTCGACTTGGGCTAGTCGGCGGACTTTTACATAGATTTTTTTTATCTTCTAAATTTTATGCTTTTTTCTAGAGCATACTTATTCTATTATGCTTAATGTTATATTTAAAGGGTTGGATGAAGAGATTCCTATGGTCGTTCCTGTGGCGGGGAGGTTTTTCCGAGGTCATGGTTGACTGGATGAAAAGATGTGTCACTACCTCTTCGTACTCGATTCTGATGAATGGCAAATCGGAGGGTGGTTTCTTTCAACTTCAGTGGGGTGTCCGTCAGGGGTGTCCACTGGCCCCTATGCTTTTTGTACTGGTGGCGGATGCGCTGGCAGTACTTCTCAGACGTGCGGTGGAGGCGGGGTGGTGTGCAAGCTTTCAGCTGGGGGATGTCTCTATCCCGTTGCTTCAGTATGCTAACGATATAGTCTTATTCGTTGGTGGCACTGAGGACCAGAGTTGAAACGTGGCTCACCTGGTAGACATTTTTAGCAGCCTTTCTGGTCTCGAGGTCAACAGACGCAAGTCGGTGGTGACTTCATTTGGGATGGAGGACTCGAAATGCGTTAGATTTGCGAAGTTGGTGGGCTGCCCCTGGGAGAGCTCCCTATCTACTACTTGGGGTTATCGGATGTGGCTGGATGGTTGAAGAAGTCTGAGTGGGACAGTGTTGTGCAGAGAATGGAATAGAGATTGGTTGGTTGTAAGGCGATCACCTTATCTCAGGGGGGGAGCTGATTCTTCTGAAGCATGTTCTCTCGGCCATCCCTACCTTCTTCTCCACCCAATTAATGTCGGTGGGGGTTAGGAAGAAGATAGAGTCGTTGATGAGGACGTTCTTCTAGTGAGTTGGAACAAGGTGACGAAGGGGCGTGGTGAGGGCGGTCTAGGGGTTCGTGATGTGGATTGCATGAACAAGGCATTGATTGCTAAGTGGGTGATCCAGATTTGGGGCTCTTCGACCTCACTGGCGGCTAGGCTGGTGAGGACTATCTATGGTGTCAAGGGGAACTGGTGGTTGGAAGAATAAGGTTTGAATCACCTTTATGGGCTGGGATCCATGAGGTTCTCCGCGGTGGCATTGAGACTTCGGGCAAAGGTAGGAGATGGTCACTTATTCAGATTCTGGCTGGATAACTGGACGGGGGAGGGTTCTCTTGATGGAACGAGGCTTTTTGCTTTGGCGACGTTGAAGGAGGCCCTTCTCTCGTAGATAGCTGACTCGGGGGGGGGGGGGGGGGGGGGGGGGCAATGCACGCGTTTCCCGCGCTTGTGTGCTCTTGCGGATGATAAAAATGTGATGGTTTCCGGCTTTTTCATCTAGTTTCTCGGACCAGAGCCTCGAGGACTTCCTCGCGTTACTGGATTCTATAAAGGATGTGGGGTGTCCAACGGGGGGAAGGGACCATTGGGGATGGCGTGCGGGTCTATTCACGGTTAAGAAGGCATTTTGGGCGATCTGCAGGCCTCCGTCGTCTCGCTCGGAGGCTGTGATTCGCGATTGTGCGTTTTTCGGGGCTCTCAAGCTCCCCGAGTGAATTGGTTTCTTCTTGTGGCTGCTACGTAGATAAAGGCTGATGACAAGGGACATGTGTGCTCGACTTCTGAGTTCCACCTCTGATAGGTGCCTTCTTTGCGAGGAGGCGATTGAGATCGTTGAGCATCTATTCTTTAAATGCCCCAAGGTGATCCAGATATGGTGGGGGGGGGCAGATTGATTTGGTTATGCGCTGTGGATCTGACGTCTTTCTGCGGCTCGATGGTTGCTAATAAGAGCAGATCTCGGAGGGAGCTAGTCTATCCAGTCGCCATTCTGTGGACCGTTTGGCTGGGAAGGAATGCTTTACTCTTCTCGGGGCAACGCTTCTACAAAGAAAACGTGGGGATTCATGTCGCGAGATTAGTGGAGGAGTGGGAACTGTAATTGATTTTTTTGTTCTTTTCTCTTGCGTCTCTACCTCTTTTTTTTCGTTTTATAAATAATATTTGGGGCGAACACCGTTGAGTGTCCCCCCTATTTCTGTCTTTCAAAAAAATGTTGTGTCTCATTATAATGCGCTTTTTATTTTTGGGCATCCGTATAATGTAATATAAACCTTTTCTAATGAAATATATGCTGCGGTGACTGACGAGTCCGATATCGCTAAGTTAAGGAGTTGTTTTTAATTTTTGTGTGAAAAGCATAATGTCGTTCGTTGTAGGCAGCGATCGGAATCGGTCAAGAAATAACCACAAATATTATTCAATTTTTATCAAGTGGTTTTTGTTTATTTTACTTGGGCAAGTCCCAAGGTCGATCACAAGGAGGCAAAGGAACAACCTAGAGTTATGTCTATCAATATTCGTGCACGGTTTTCGAGGCGGTCTTTTTTTAGATTTTTTAATGCAAATAAGGGATGCGAGATGCAATTTCGGCCTATTTTAGGGACTAAAATGTAAACTTCGATCAAACGATGTCCGAAAAATATAAAACTTGGCCACAATGCAAAATATGATGAAATGAATGCACTGTAATTTTTTTGGGATTTTTGGATGTAATATGAATTTTTTATGAATTTTTAAGTGAAAATAGAATGATTTTTAATATTTAATTATAATAAATATTAAACCTACTTATTTTCAAGATCTAAAATTATTTAAGATCTATCACTAGGTGATGGATGTCAGAAAAATCCTAGACCTCGAAATTGTGGGGTTTAATATCTATTAAAAATTAAATACTAAAATAGGTAAAATGATTTTTACAGAGCAAAATATGCATGCAAATACAAATCTTTTTGGGCACAATGTCAAGCACAATTAATTCTACATTATATGATTTTTTGGGGATTTTTAGAGCAACGGTTAATCAAATATGAATTTTAGAGCACAAATTGGGCAAAATATGCTAATTTCCACCAAAAAATTATTTATTAATTAACGACTGATCACAAAAATACCCACAATATGTCAAAATGTAGAGAATTAATTGACAAACAAAATGCTATTTTTCGATAAAAAAATTAATGTAGAGAAGAGGTTCAAAAACTAAGGGGAATACAGGGGTATGAATGCAAATATAATAAATAAAATAAATAAAGAAATGTGCAGTGGGGGCCTAAGTGCAATTACCAGTTTTCCAGGGGTTCTTCTTGCAATTTTTCCAAGGGGTCACGTGCCTGGCACGTGACCCTTGGTTGATTGGGGTTGTTGCGTGAATATGCGGACCTTTGGGGGGACGTTTGTAATTTCCCCAGCGGGTCACGTGCGAAGCACGTGACCCCTGATGACCTCTTGCTGACGTTCCCCCTAAGCACATGCCGTGCACGTGCTTGGGGGCCTCGGGTCCCGAGCCCCGGTAGCTAGTGGCGGTGTCGAGGCGGGGCTCCGATGGCGAAAGCGGCGGAGCAGCGGTCGCTGGTGGCGTGGCCCGCTGCTGTGGCGAGGTCGATGGTGAAGCTCGTCGAGTCGGAGAGGCGGAGGTGGCCCGCTGCTGGTGCTGGATTAGTCGGAGATGGTGGGGTGTTGGGGACGAAGTCGATGGAGTCGTCGTGGAAGCTCGAAGCTTCTGGAGTAGCTGATGAAGAGACGTTGTCGATGAAGTAACCGTAGTTGGCGGAGAAGATGGCCGAAGAAGACGACGCGATGCGGTGGAGAAGTCGTTGACGATGAACATTGAAGTCGGCGGTGGAGCGTAGATGAAGTAGTCGATGTCGACTGTGGTGGCTCTACGGCTGGAGTCGCCGGAGCAAAGGCAATCGTGCAGCAGAGCCGCGGTACTGCAACGAGGACGAGGTGCCTCGGATCTCGCCGGGTTGAAGGTGGAGGGGCGGCGCTGTCACCGCCGTCCCTCGTCTGTGAAGGTGTATCGGCGGATGCGGGTCCTCGGGTGCGGCGAGGTTCCTTAAATAGGATGAGGGTGAGGGTAGTCGGCATGGATTGCGGAGGTTTCGCGGAGGCGGTGGCGGCTGGCGAGAACGACGGGGGTCGGTGGTTGCGAAGTTGGCGGCAGAGGTTACGGAGAAGGG
The DNA here is from genome assembly GCA_037367405.1 of Ottelia alismoides. Taxonomy (NCBI): domain Eukaryota; kingdom Viridiplantae; phylum Streptophyta; class Magnoliopsida; order Alismatales; family Hydrocharitaceae; genus Ottelia; species Ottelia alismoides. The sequence goes on from JAZKJV010008562.1 coordinate 73,636, forward strand.
GGCGCGGGTGGAGGACGACGCGCAGCGGCCGTTCGATCGACCGCTGATCGAACGGCCGTGGCAACGCCACGTGGCTCGGGTGAAGGGAAGGGAGAGGCGTGTGCGTTGCGCGTGCCTGGGATGGCACGTGCGACGCACGTGCGTGGGCTTTTTATTTTTTTATTTTTTTATTTTTATTTATTTATTTATTTTTTATAAAAACGAATAAAACAAACCCCAAAAATCGCTGGCACGTGGCGGCACCAAGTGCTACCATGTGTCAGCACCAGAAAATTCCGTAGAAAAAGATTTTGTAAAATCCGAAATAAATATCAAATAACCTCGGATCGAAAAAGTTCTTTCACGAAAAATGCTCGTCTCGACGAGATCTACAACTTTCATGATGACATCAAAGGCAAAATCGGTCAAATGTAAAAACTGAATTTTTGGGGTATCCCATGTACATAGAATACCTTGATTTTTGGGTTTTGTATTTTTTTGTCATTTTTAAACAAGATAAAAAATCTGGAAAAAATATTAAAAAATCAAAGATAAATAAAGACATCTAAATCGATTTTTTTGGAATTTTATTAATTAAGAAAATATGTACAAAAATATAGGATCAAAAATCGCTAAAATATACAATGTACAAAAGAGGCTCAAATCCCAACTTTCACATACGAGCTCCGATTCACTTGAACTTGGTCTTGTTTTGAAGGTAATCTAATGTGCATTAGTTCAAAGTGAGTAGGATCAAATCAGATACTGGATGGGGAATATATGGGGCTTTCAGTCCGAAAATCCTGAAACTAGGGTTTGGGTTTTTGGTCCACTTATATGGGTTAGTTATATTTTTGTATTTTTTATTTATTCTTGTTAGTGATGTGTACACAGTGGAGGTGGTTTTGTATCATTCGGAGTTAGCATGGAGGAGTTAAAAATCCGGGAAATTAGGCTATTTACAGGTCATTTTGGCTTGGATTTTTGGCTTCTTATTTTGTGTAAAAATGAAGGATAAAATGCCATTCTTATGCAAACATGCATGAATGCTAATTATGCAGAATAGATGCAGAAATGCTGTTGATTTTGAGGAATTTGAGCTTAATAAATGAGACTTAGAGTGATGAATCTGAGATTCATCAGTGACTCCCACCTTGGGAGCTCATCCTTGTTTTAATAAAAAAATATTATATTTAAAGTCAATTACTTCATTTATTTCATTATGATAGTATAGAAAGTGTACAAATATTCTTTCAAAAAAAAGAAAAATGTACAAATCTATGCAAATATATAAGAATATATGTGTAAAAAATGATTTATATATTTAAAATTATTGGGAGAAAAACAAAGATTGATTATTCAGATAAACCCTAGTCTCTCTTATATAGGGAGAGACCTTGAGGGTAAAGTACAAAGTAGTCCATAGAAGACAAAGAAATAACGAAGAGGTACATAACATAATAATAACAACTATCTCTACACTCCCCCTTAAGGTGGAGCATAGATGTCTATCATGCTCAGCTTGGATGAACATCTCTGAAAAGGTCCTTTGAGCAACGGCTTGGTGAATACATCCGCAGTCTGATCTCCTGAGCTCACATGCGTAGTAGATATCAATCCTCTCTAGATCAAGTCTCTAGTGTAATGGCAGTCAACTTCAATATGCTTGGTTCTTTCATGAAAAGCTGGATTGTTGGCAATAAACAAGACTGCCTGATTGTCACACTGAAGCTTCATGGGTAGAGGCACAATTACATGTAGATCTTCTAGTACGGATCGAACCCACATCATTTCCGTGCTGGCTTGAGCCATGGCCCTATATTCGGATTCCGCACTGGACCTTTGCCACAACCGTTTGTTTCTTGCTTTTCCAAGAAACCAGAGAGCCTCCAACAAAAACTGCGAATCCTGAGGTTGATTTTCGATCCTTAGGGCATCCTGCATAATCGGCGTCTGCACACGCTGAGATAGATAAATCTGTGCCCTTCCTGAACAACAACCCTGAACCTGGAGAAGACTTCAGATACCTCAGTATCATGTATATAGCATCCATATGAACTTGTCTTGGCTGCTCCACAAATTGACTCACCTTGCTTACTGTAAATGCAATATCCGGACGAGTTATGGTAATATAAAGGAGCTTACCCACCATTTCTCTATATCTCCTTTTATCCACTTCAACAGTATCACCATCATACAACTTCATGCTAGGGTCCATGGGAATACTTGATGGTTTGCATCCATCCATGCCTGTCTCAATCAAGAAGTCTGTAATGTACTTCCGTTGGGTCATCACCAAGCCCTGTGCATTCCTTGCAAATTCCAACCCCAGAAATTATCTTAGGGTTCCAAGATCCTTCGTAACAAGTTGACGGCCTAGGAATGCCTTCGCCCTTTCTATGCCCTGAACATCATCTCCTGTAACTAGAATGTCGTCAACATAGACCATGATAACAACCGTACCTGCCGATGACTTCTGGATAAACAACGAGCGGTCTGCATTTGACCTCTTGAATCCTTGTTGCTCAATGAGGTTGGAAAGCTTCTGGAACCATGCTCTTGGACTCTGTTTGAGGCCATAAATTGCTTTGTGAAGTCTACAGACCATATGCTTCTCCCCCTCAGCAGTAAACCCAGGTGGCTGCTGCATGTAGACTTCCTCCTGTAGATCCCCATACAAGAATGCATTCTTGACATCCAGTTGGAGATATACTCCATTCACGAACCACGACCACAGATAAGAGAATGCGAAGGGTAGAATGTCTAGCCACTGGAGAGAAGGTATCCATGTAGTCTACGCCATAGGTCTGTGTAAAACCACGCGCGACCAAACGTGCTTTGTACCGATCCAAACTGTCGTCTGCATGATATTTAACTGTGAAGACCCACTTACAGCTCACAATAGATGCGTCAGGAGGAGCAGGAACCAAAGACCATGTGTCACGAGACTGCAATGCACGCATCTCATCTTCCATAGCTAATCTCCAGCAATCACTCTTCAAAGCCTCCTGGTAGGTCCGTGGTATATCTACGGAAGACAAGGCTGAAGCAAATCTCTGAAAGTCACCAGTGAGATGGTGAAACGAAACCTGTGAAGCAAATGGATAAGAGTACACATCCGCTTCTGCTTCCGAATAGCAATCGGAATATCAAGATCATCTTCTGCTGCACTGGATGGTCTAGTGTCTTCCTGCACTGAAGAATCCTGCACATGTACCAAATCTGACCCGTCAGTAGTAATGCCATCTGAACATACTTGAGGCGTGATGGGTGGCTGACGTGTAGCCTGAGCAGGGCCTGACCGACGCGTATAGAATTTTGGTAGAGGTGAAATGGGAGGTCGTTGAAGAGGTGGAGGAGGAGGTGGTGGTGGTGGAGCTGACGTGGATGCAGGAACAGGAGTAGACTCAGGTGAACTCCAAGTAGGTGGTGGAGGAACATAGACATCATCATTGGTAGTGGATGGTACCAGTCTGTCACCTGCAGGAGAAAAATACATAACAGACTCAAAGAAAGTGACATCAGCACTCACGAAGTACTTCTTATTTATAGGATCATAACACCGGTAGCCCTTCTGAGTCCTGGAATAACCAACAAAGACACACTTGACCGCTCTCGGAGAGAGTTTGTCAAGTCCGGGAGACAGAAGATGAACAAATGCCACAGTACCAAAGACACGTGGAGTCAGTGAGAATAATTCCTTGTCAGGAAAAATGAGAGAAATAGGTATCTTCTCACCAAGAACAGAGGATGGCATTCGATTGACCAGATAACATGCGGTAAGAACAACATCCCCCCAGAAAGAAATAGGAGCACAACTCTGAATCAACAGGGTTCAAGTAATATCCAGGAGATGGTGATGATTTCTTTCCGCCACACCATTCTGCTGAGATGTATACGTACAAGTGGTTTGGTGAATAATGCCCTTTGATGAAAGAAATTGAGAAAGTGACCGTATGCAGAATTTTAGGGCATTATCCGTACGAACATATTTGACTGAAGTAGAGAAAACATTGTGTACTTCATTAATTAAATTCTTGATCACATCTCCTGCTTCAGATTTATTTTTCAAAAGGAAAATCCAAGATACACAAGAGAAATCATCCACTATCACAAGATAAAATATGTGCCCCTGATGAACGGGTACACGACTCGGACCCCATATATCTATATGAAACAACTCGAATGGGGAGCTACTGCTCCGACTCTGACGACTAGGAAAGCTCGACCGATGATGCTTTCCCAACTGACATGCTTCACAGCGAAAGGACGAACTAGGAGAGATCTGGGGCAGAAGATGGCGCATTTTCTGGAGCGGAAGGTGACCAAAACGTAGATGCCAGATGTTTGGAGAAACTGGTCCGGCAGAATGAGAGGAGACGCCAGCATAGGAATTCCGAACCAGCCGATATAGACCATTTTGCTCAGAGCCACTACCAATCACCCTGCCTGTTAGTATGTCCTGAAAAATAAAAGAAGACGGGTCAAATATAGCACGACAATGCAAATCCTTCGTAATCCGACTAATAGATAACAGATTCATCGAGAACTCAGGAGCATGTAGGACATTCTGTAGATGCATAGTGGAGGATAGGAAGACCTCCCCCTGTCCAACAAGAAGGGAATGAGTACCATCTGTGATCTGCACTGAGCGGCCGTGAGGAATGTCCCTGTAGGACTCTAGTCTGTCTCTATCTCAGCAGAGATGATGTGTGGCTCCCGAATCTATAACCCAATCAGAGATATCATGAGACGGTGTAAATGCAGTAGATCTACCTGAGGTACTAGCAGCAGCAGATGAACTGGCGGAGGCTGTAGCAGCAACATCTGAAGGTCCACCAGACGAATCACCAGATGATTGTGGCATAATATCTCGGAGACGTGCCGCAAGTTCCTCAAAACGATTATCTGCAGTAGATGTAAACATGGACTGAGAGTGCTCTGCAACACGTGTCGATGCTGGGAACCCATGCTTAGAATCTCCTCCGAGTGTCCTGTGCGGTGACAATAGGAACATGGCTGACTAAAGTGACCACCCCTTCCTTGGGGTCCACGTCCATGTCCACGTCCACGACCACGACCACGACCAGAAGACGGGCCACCTCTCCCACGCGGGATTGCCATCGCCGATGGGGGTGGAGTAGAAGAACTGGAAGAAACTGTAATGCGCCTGAGTCTCCTGTAAACATCCTCCACTGGAGGAATAACTGCATCGGCTAAGATCTGAGACCGGGCGACGTCATATTCAGGATCAAGAGCCGCAAGTATAACACCCACCATGGTGGCATTCCGTATTATCTTCTACTGTTAAGGAGTCGTTGTGAGTGGGATAGTACTGTATAACTTCTCAAACATCCCTCTCAGGGATGTGTATAAGGAGTGAAGAGGTCTGCCGCTCTGCTTCATCGTGAATATGTCATGCTGAAGCTGTAACATCTTGGTCTCATTTCGCACCTGCGAATATGTAGCGGCTAGAATATCCCACATCGCCTTGGCAGTGGGCTGATGGGGGACATCATTGGCAATCTCCATCGTCAATGTACCAGACAACCAGACCTTTGCGTAGGAGTCATCAGCCTCCCATGAGGCATATATCCCCGTCTTCTCTGCGGGCTCATCCTCGGTAAGAATGTGCTTATTACCATTCGACTTCATGAGGCTCATGAACTGCATTGCCCAGAGCTCATAATTCGACCCGTCCATCTTGACTATTGGCGCAGGACCTTTGAATGCGCCTGTGGAGGGCATATCAACCTTCGATTCTGACATACTGCGCTGGAGAAGAACTAGGGTTTGTAGACAAAGTAATATATGTCTACACAAACTGCATTGGATTCGAGTGCGTATGTAGACATTACGCACTCAAATCCATCTATCCGATGGAAGAGACGAGGTGCGGATAGGGCACGCCGGAGATGAGGGTCGCCTAAAGGGCTAGCGGCAGGACTGGGGGCCGCCTATAGGGTTGGCGGCTGCACTGGGGTGCCGCCCGGGTGGTGGCGGCGTGGCAAGGGTGCCGCCTGAGAATCGGCGGCGGGGCTGGTGGGGTCCGCTGGGGGTTGGTTGGCGGCGGGTCTGGTGTGCTGCTTAGCGAGTGGGAACCACCGGGGAGCGAGAGGGGGACGAGCTGGCGGCGCGGGGGTACGGCGGCGCGAGAGGAGAGGGCGGCGGGTGGGGAGAGAGCCCTAGGGTGGCTCTGATACCATGTTGGGAGAAAAACACAGATTGATTATTTAGAGAAACCCTAGGCTCTCTTATATAGGGAGAGACCTTAAGGGTAAAGTACAAAGTAGTCCATAGAAGACAAAGAAATAACAAAGAGGTACATAACATAATAATAATAACTATCTCTACAAAAATAATTAAAAAAATCAAAACCGATTAATGATCGACTAAATCCGATTAGTCGCCCGACTGCCAATTAATCCTTAGTCAGTGACCCCACCGATTGAGTACCGACTACCGATTTCTGCAACCTTGCTCACACTCATAACCCTTTGTTATGTTGGTCAAGTAACTCAACCACTCATGTGAATTAATCTAACCACACCATATCTTAGCCGACCCTACTTAATTGTGGAAAAATGCTTTGTTGTTGTTGTTGTGTTTAGTAGCCTCTTCACTCTTCACCTCCTCCCATCCAACCCCCACCTGCACCCTCCAGCTCCCACTACCCACTCCTCCGTCTTCAGCCCCCTCTAGCCCCTCCGCCATCGCCTCCTGCCAACACCCCTGCCTCCAGTTCACTCCACCACCCCCTCAGCCCTGTCCTCCAACCCCCCTCTAGCCCCATCTCGCTGCCCCCTTTTCCATCCCTACTCCAGCCTCTCCACCATCCCTTCATCCAGCCTCCTCTGCCGCCCCCTCCGCCCCTTCATCCGTCCACTCTAACCCCCTCTTCCGTCCCCGCATCCATCCATGCCGGTGGCTTGAAGATGGAGGTTCCTCGAATTTGATGGGATGATGATGGAGGTCCAACTTTGAGATGATTACACCTATATGCGTGATGAGAGAAGGAAAGGATTGGCATAAATTGTAAATAAGGTGAACTTAAAAGGTAGATTATTTAAAAATTTGACGGATTCCGTCATAATTAACGGAGAAACGGATGAAAGTTAACACAATGTTATGCCATGTAAGAGTTCAGCACTATACATAGTTCTGGGTGTAATTACGAATTATCGAGGGTCATCTACGTAAATATGAAAGTATACATGATTAGGGGTGTAAAATTCCCAATATTAAATAACTTAAATTTTGGAACATGTGACATTTATATTTTAACTCTTGAAGTTTTTGAAATTGGTAGGTACTGCATCATTTTAGACTAGCTTTCTTGCCCCCACATTTGTCTACCAAGACGTGGAGACCCCAGTATAATGCGTTGCTAGGTAGGGATACCCAACATGTTGTGATTATATGCTATAAATTATGCTAACTGGGTAACATGGGTTTCAGCAATTTTGGTTATCGACCGCATAGAACAACCCTCCTATAGTGTAACTAGGAAAAGGAAGCGAGAGTGCATCCAAAGAAATAATTGGTATGCCTTATCTGTCTATGAAATTATGGTCACCCTAGTATGTGCAAGTAGAACTTACGTAAACTGAATATTGTTTGCCATGAGTCATGACAAAGGTCTGGCTTTTGCTTCCGGAGCTGAAGGTATGTGCATGTTCTGGTAGCTCCCTGTTCAGTAGATTGCCAAGAACCCGAGCTGTAGAAGCAAGGCCCTTCTTCACCGGCTGAGTGATAGGCATCAGCTGTTACCTTCCCAGAAAAAGGGCTCATACTTGTTAGCAGCGGATTAATATATGCAAATATGTTACTGGCGGTCTCATATGTTGAAAGATAATCTTCTTTCTTCTGTTGGTGAAACAATCAGCAATATTTACTGTATTGCATTGTGTAATCATTCCCATCACATGAATAAACAACTTGGTTAATAAATATTCAACGTAAAAGATGCTTGTTTACATTTAGTTGGTAGTATTTTAGAATGTCTCCAAGTCACTGTATCCTTTTTGGATTGAGTCAAGGTTTAATTGCTCTAAAAAAAGTCCACATTTTCTCCTTAAATGTGTAAGCAAACAATGTGACATGGATCTGTGCTAAGCTTGTCAATGCTTTCTTTTTCATGCCAAGTTGTGTTTGATTTCGTAAAAAAAAATCATGTTATTATTTTCCCTTGAGGTATGCTGAATCTAAGATGTAATTTCCCTCAACCATTTTTTTGATCAATATGGTACAGTATCGACAAATGCGACGTAAGGAACAAGACCGTCTTGCTCGGATGGATGTGGACTACCAGAAAAGGAAGGAAATAGCCGAGTTCAATCTGAGGAGGGAGGAGCGACTAAAAGCAGCGGAGGGACGCACAGCTAAGAAGCGATTGAAACGTCAAAAGAAGAAGCAAAAGAAGAAAGAAAAGAAAGCCAGAACAGATGGAAAAGAAGGTGAGAACCATAAAGACAAGTCCTCTGATAGCTCAGCTGAGGATGAACAATGATGATGGGTTTCTACACATTCTCACCCTGCTGCAAAGTTGTTGTTGGCCTGATTCAGAGCTTTTTATTACAGCAGTCTGAAATGCCAATCGGCAATAAATCAGTGGTGGCGTAAATGAAACAGATCTCATCTGTTCTAGCTCTTCTAGCATACATCTCTATACCACTTTGCTATGTCAATGTAAACCTAGGCAGAGAACCGCAGAAGCCTGTTCTGGTATTGTCTGTGGGAAAATGATGTCAGTTCCCCTCCCCCATCTTCGAAATGCCTATGTTTCACAGGGCCGTGTATCTGATGAATTTAATTATTTCTCAGCCTGCAGTATTTGTCTAAACTCATTGAGGTTGATACCTGACATCCATTGGAAATAATATCATTATCCAGGTTAATTTGTCACGTAGACATGAATGCAGAAATTTTTATACTTGGGTGCCTGTGGTTTTGTTTTGTGACCTGCCTTCCCAGCACATGATGTGAGGGCACTTGATGCCTCTTTGAATATGTGATAGTCGTTCACCCTCTGGCTGGAGCCTAATAAGATGAGAACGAACATGTGATCGTTGCATAAATGATGTTTGAACATAAAGTTAACAATTAGCCCATTTTGTATGTGCTTCACCAAAGCCTTATTCTCCTGCCTTGATGTTCTCACTCACGGTCTATTGGTGCACTGGATTTGTGCTAGCGCAAGGCATATTCTATCCTGACAGCCGATCCCATTCCCTCCATCCAATCTCTCTTTCTTGAATTGGGTTGTCGCTGATCGCTCTAAAAATCATGTATTTGCTTGCAAAGTTTATTCTTTCAGCACTTAGGGGACTGTTTGTGTTAATCTTATGCTGTTGCTGCTGCTTGAAACACCTCGTTTTGATGCTCGAGATGCTGGGTACTCTTCCATGGATCACAGCTATCTTGGATTCGTAGGTGCGAAGATGTCATGACAGCGTAGTTGGTTCTCGTGGACTACTGCAAAAGTGGTTTCAATTTTAAAAAGCTGAACAGTAGCTAGAATTCACCAGCCTTCCTTTCCAGCCTTCTCACGCAAATTGAGTATGTCGTCAATGACATGATGTTGTTCAATCACTTGGTTCCTTAAGTACCTTCCTATCATGAATTTGAGCCGATCTCTGAGAGCACATGAGGGAAGCATTGCTGGTTGCATTCATTACTTCCCAATAACTTTCCTTGCAGATGATCAGCATCTATTGATTGATAAATATAGAGCTCTTTGAAATTACATCATCTTTAGGATGATTTAAAAGATGTGCATTGAGTCCCCTGAATTATTTAGATATGGTTCAATGGAGCTGGCTTGTAAGTTAAAAGCATGCTGCATTTGCGGGTCTTGGCAAACCCGATGGTGCAAGCATCGCCTCTGCTTTCCCGTGTATCTTGATTGGGGATGTGGGCAACAATCTCGAGCAGCTGTTAGAGGAATCGGGAAGCATGGGCGTGGACCGCGAAGAATGGTCATGCGAGAGGCACACATTTATGATGTCAGAGTTGCTGATCTGTTTTTGTGATCTGCCTCGCTTTTTGGCAGAGGAATCGGTGCTTGGCTTCATGTAGATGCTGGCTGTATGGAGAGTGCATTGATTTGCCTTGAGTTTAGGCGATATCTAGACTGAGTGGAGTTTGCAGACTCCATCAGTACGAACCCTCGTGTGGCTGTGCACAAGGAATGAAGGTGGCAGAGAAGGTGGGAAACCTGGACATGGAGATTAGTGATTAGACGTGCATTATTCCTCTTACTTATCTGTCCACATGATGCTTGATCGTGAAGATCCATTTGCAATTCATAATAGCCGCATAAGATGCATTATCAATAAGGATTCAGTTTCCATTAAAAGCCCAAGCATCCATCACAATAAGGATCTGAGTCTCGATATTTTCGAGAGATAGTAATTTGGTAGACAAGGCAACGGTGAATTGTCGCTACTATGCTGGTGGATACTCAAGTGTGACATGGTCTGAGACAAGATACTTGGGCTAGTCCCTCTTCCCTTTTTTAGGTAGTATGAACTTGGAGGTCTGAAATCATCATTGCACGCATGACCTAAAATATGACCACTCCTAAAATGTAGTAGGAAAAAAAGATGCAAGATGCGACTGAAGAATAGGTTCATATGGAAGTCCTCAAGAACATGATGAGTATGTACTATGTACATACCACGATTAGATTAGAATGTTGGAGTACTAAAAAGATATACTTGGATGTCTTGGGAGCTAACTTATCCTTACATGGCCCAAGTTCGCACGAAAGCAACTCACCTAATACTCGAGGGTTAGGAAACAAATCGTTGTTGGATGGAGGATGTGTGATGAATCTACTTCTGGGGAACAAAGGAGGGCATGTAGTTAATAGATAAGCATGTCATCATAATCCCATCCATGTGGTTTATCGTATAGATTAACTAAAGATGGGTTCGCACAACTCTTTCTCTCGGCCCGACAAGGGGCACTCTCATCTCACTTAATGGTCTGGTGGTAGAAGCACTGAGCTCTCACTCCAATGATATTCAACCCCCTCCTCCACCCCCTAATCATTAATAGAGAGTGGCACTCTCATCCGAGGCCTTTCTAGTCTCTTCTATTGAGTGCCTCTCTCTCTCTCACACACACACAAATTCTTTCTCAATCCTTATGCACTTACGTCTCTTCTCCCTCGCTTCCTCCTCTTTCATTACCATCGAATTCCTTTTTGTACTTGAATTTCACAATGAATTGAATATTTGTTGCAGAATATTCTTACCAAAACATTTCCTTTTTTTAATTTTTTTTACAATCCTTAAATTTTAATATATTATTTTTCTATGGGTACGTATAATTATATCCTTAGTCACATTGTAAAGTCATTGACGGTGCATTGTCATTGTAGTAACATTAGAAGATTATATTATACTAAATTAAAGTGAGCTAATGAATAATGAAGTGATGTATTTCGTTATTTTAAAGAGTTTAAACACAATAAAGAACTCTGTATACTAATTTGAATGTCCATTTATTATGTCTTTATATGCTAAATCTTAAAGTTCAAATATAGAATGATATAAGAATAGGGTTTTTTATCTTGAAAAAATCAATACACAGAGATAATGTTTCAAAATACATTTTGCAATAATTTGATATAAAAAGGAAAAAGGGAGCCAACACATTGGCAACTTTCCTATACCCACCCTTTTTTTCCTCTATTTTCTTATTATTTTTAATTGAATCCTTGGAGAATTTAAAATTCAACTTATTTTGAGACTCTTAACTTATACAACCAAATTTTAACAGTCTAAGATTTGTTGAAATCGGTTTCTTTCGATGGACTTGTTAGGAATGCATGTTTTATACGAAATTTGAAACACATATTCCACTTAATATTCTAAATAATTCCCTAATGATCCATTTCAAAAAAATCAAAAAAATGAGGAAAAAAATAGATGGATGTAGGAAAGTGATCAACACATGGATGTAAGCTCCCCAATCCCATATAAAAATATTATAAAAATAAATAGTGTCATGCATGCTTTCTTTACAATATCGGATGTGCATTTGTACTTCCTCGGGATGATTTATATGAGTTATTTATGATAGAAACTCAATTCATGATTTATTGAGATAACATTTCAACAATATTATTGGTAGATTTTTCAAAAAAAATACTATTTTTATATTTTTCTGTAGTGAAACACATGTCCATCTGCTAGTGTATGTTACAATAAGTCAAAGCGATTGAAAAAGAGAACCATCTAATTTGATTCGTTCTCAATAGTCATGAGACAAATTAAATCATTGCAAAAAAACTTAGTTTAGAATTAAGTTAACACGTTATTTTTTCTAATTCACTTTTTTTATTGGTTGGATGCACGGGCAATGGAATAGGAATACCGGTTTGCTTTCCTCTCGTGTGTGTATAAGACCGAATCCATTCGATTTTTTAAAAAAGATTACCTATCCTTAACTTAGTACCATTAATGGACCAATAATGAACAGTGTCTACTCCCTCACAATGATGGTATTAAAAACAATAATTAATTTTCAATAAAAATATTTGGACACAAAAAATGCAAATTAACCTCTATATCTATCTATGTAATATTTAACAACTAATCCATAGATAGGCATTATGGATAAATATCAACTAAGCACCTAATTACCTAAGTTGTAACACATAGATATAATCAAAATGGATTAACGAGATATTATAAAAATACCATTGCAATAGCTAATAAAATCGAATTTGGGGTATAAATAACAATGGTATGTGACATAAATTATTGTACATACCTCGATCAGAACGGATAGTTTTCTAGAGTTCTCCGTCCATGAAAATCAATTTTCATCTAAACAGAAGAAAAGTATCTTAATATCGTACACATATCAAGAGTACTTCCTTACATATCCCCTTGGTTCACTACTCTCAATATTTTCTTATGAATTTGTAACAATTATGTGTTGTTGTTGTTGTTGTTTTTATGTCCATGCCTCATCTTAATCGGTAGATTCCTATTTCATACATATATATACATACCTATATATAATAATTATGCAAAGTTTTTTCCGAAAGCTGGTATGCATAATACTTTCTATCATCAAAGAATATGTTATGTCAAAGTAAATTTAAGCCAAAAGAATAAACATGTGTTTGTATCACGAGATGTGATATTTAAATAGATGTATGAACCAATTGTTGAGTTTTGACAAAAGATCCTACTATGTAAAAGAACAAGGAGATTTCGGCTAAAAGTTTCTTTAAAAAACAACATGGATAGTCTGACAGAAATAAAAGCGATCATCAACTAGAAATGAATCGATTTGTGAAAATATTGGGGTTACCTTATGCTAAAGCTTCCGTCAACTTGCGGAAATAGGCTCAGATCCACTGCCAAGCACTTAACACGGGGAGAACACAAATATGCAGGGCCTTTCCGCCAGCGTACTTCCAAACACAAATCCAGAGATAAAAGAATGGGTTCGGATATTTATAACGATCATGGAGACTCCATCGTCTCCAACGAATCAAAATCGAGGATGCATAAATTTCGAGATTAAAGATCCCACTCATTGGATCTCCTTACATTATTATTTTTTTAAAACGTTCGTATTGTTACAACCTTTCTTTATCTTTATCACTTTATTTATATCTCAAGCTCTTTCTATTATCCTATTATATTTTTGTTATATAAATATTTAATAATTGTTGAGTTGTTACTATTTGGAACACCTTATTTAATTATTTAAGGTAAAGTTTTTATTTTAATTTCATTTACCGACTCTTTGTATATTTATATTATACACCCATAAAAAGAATAGATATTACATATTCAGTCTATTCCATTTCACGTGTCCAAGGTTAATTCAATTTATTTTTATTTTATTTTATTTAAAAAACCGATCTTACAACTCTACCTCCCTAAAAAGAAATCTCATCCTCGAAATTCAAAAGACATACCTAAAAGTTCGGGATATTATTCTCGAACTTCATCTTCAAGTTCCCATGTGGCCTCTCTATCCGAATGATTATGCCAAGCAACCTTTACCATCTTAATAGTCTTCCTTCGTAGTTGATGTTCTTGACGATCAACAATGTGTGAAGGACACTCCTTGTACGATAAGTTTTTTCGAACTTCAACTGGCTCATAGTGAATTTGATGAAATGGATCATTAATATACTTCTGTAACATGAAGACATGGAAGACATTATGAATATGCGAATTATACTGAGGTGGTAATGCAATGCGGTAGGCTACCTTGCATACTCTATCCAACACCTCAAAAGGACCAATGTATCTTGGACTAAGTTTTTCTTTTTGCCCAAATCTCAATACACCACGGGTCAGAGAAATCTTGAGAAAAACATGATCTCCAACTGCAAAATCTAGTTCTCTGTGATGGTTATCCGCATAGCTCTTTTGTCTGCTTTGAGCAATTAAGAGCCTTTTCTTAATTAGGTCAATCGTATCTGTACACTTTTGCACAAACTCTGGTCCGAGCAATCTTCTTTTGCCAACCTCGCTCCAACAAAGAGGAGATATACATGGCCTCCCATAGAGAGTTTCATACGGGGCCATTCCAATGCTAGCTTGATAACTATTGTTATAGGCAAACTCAATAAGTGGAAGATTCTCATCCCAACTGTGGACATAATCTAATGAACATGCCCTAAGCATATCCTCAAGAACCTGAATAGTTCTTTCCGATTGACCACCTATCTGAGGGTGGAAGGCAGTACTAAATTTCAGCTTTGAACTAAAAGTCTCCTAAAGCTTTTTTCCAAAATCTTCATGTAAATCTTGAATCTCGATCCGAAAGAATAGAGACTGGTATACCATGGAGCTTCACGGTATTATTCATGTATAAATTTGCTAAGCTCGCAACTGACTTCTTTTTCTTTTGGCAAGAAATGGGCTGACTTCTTCAATCTGTCCATGATCACCCATATAGCATCATAGTTGGTTGCATTGGTCTTCGGAAGACCCATCACAAAGTCCATGGTGATGTGTTCCCATTTCCATTCCGGAACCTCCAACTGCTCCAAAAGCCCAGCTGATCTTTGATGCTCAGCCTTAATTTGCTGACATACCAAACAATGATAAATGAATTCTGCAATTTCCTTCTTCATATTTTTCCACCAAAAATTCTGCTGGAGATCTTTATACATCTTTGTACTTCCTGGATGCACGGTGAATTTCGAACGATGAGCTTCATCCAAAATCAACTCTGCCAGCGGAGGAACCCATAAGTGATTCCTGAATCTAATGCCACCATCAGCAGCAATGAAGAATTCAGATTCTTCCCTTTGACTTTTCTCAGCTAGAACATGATACTCGTGATCTTCTTTTTGAGCTCTCAATACCTTCTCTACTATTTCAGAATGTATCTGGATGCTAGATAAGATAATATTGTCTCCTTTCTTGAAAGGATTCCAAGAGATCAAATCGTCAACCAACTTCCACTTTTTGATTATCAAACTGACTGACAAGGCACAATCCTTTCGACTCAAAGCGTCAGCTACAACATTCGCTTTACCTGGATGGTACGCAATTGTGAAGTCATAATCTTTAAGGAATTCCATCCACCTCCTTTGACGCATATTCAAATCTTTTTGAGAAAAGATGTATTTGAGGCTTTTATGATCTGAGAAGACCTCAAATTTCTCCATAAAGATAGTGATGCCAATCTTTAATGCAAACACCACAGCATCAAGCTCTAGATCATGCGTAGGATAATTTCCTTTCATGAATCTTCAGTTGTCTCGAAGCATAAGCTATAACTTTCTCATTCATCAACACATAACCCAAGCCATTCAAAGCATCGGTATAGATGACGAACCCTCCATTATCTGAAGGTAATGTCAAGATAGGAGCGGTGGTCAACCTCCTCTTCAATTCTTGGAAGCTATGCTCACATGCAGAAGACCATTCAAAATTTATTCCTTTCCTAGTCAGTTCGGTTAGAGGAAATGATCTTCAAGAAATGACGAATGAATCTACAATAATACCCCGCTAATCCAAGAAAGCTTCTAATTTCTGTCACGCTCTTTGGTTGCTTCCATTCTGAGTCTGCATCAACTTTGACTGGATCAACATAAATCCCATCCTTGGAAATAATGTGCTAAAGGAACATGACCTTTTCCAACCAGAATTCACACTTGGAGAATTTAGCATAAAGTTGATTCTGTCTCAAAGTTTCCAAAATAATTCTCAGATGCTCCTCATGTTGCTCAACACTGTGAGAATAAACAAGAATATCATCAACGAAAATAATGACAAAGTGATCCAAGAATGGTCGAAATACCCAATTCATGAGATCCATAAAATCGACAGGAGCATTAGTCAATCCGAATGGCATCACACAAAACTCGTAATGCCCATAGCATGTTCGGAAAGTAGTCTTCGAGATATCTTCCTCTCGAAACCTCAATTGATGATAGTTGAATCGCAAATCAATCTTCGAGAAGACCTTTGCTGATTGGAGCTGATCAAATAAGTCATCTATCCATGGTAACGGATATTTATTCTTCACAGTCACCTGATTCAACATTCGATAATCCATGCATAAACGAATTGACCCATCCTTCTTTATGACAAATAAAATGGTGCACCCCATGGTGACACACTGGGCCTGATAAATCCCAAGTCAAGCAACTCTTCAAGTTGCTTCTTTAATTCCACTAGTTCGGCAGGAGTCATGTGATATGGTGCCTTGGATATTGGTATAGTTCCAGGAACCTGCTCAAAAGTGAAATCAATCTCTCATTAAGGTAGGGGTCTAGGCAATTCTTCTGGAAAAACATCAGGAAACTCCCGAACGACGTCGAGATCAGATAAAAATACGCTTGACAGCTCAACCCAAATAATACAGGCAAGATAGGCTTCTCGTCCTTTCAAGATCATGCGATGTGCCTTCATGGCAGAAATGATACACTGCTCAGAGGTGGCACCATACCCTTTAATAACAATACCTGGAATCCGATGGCTTGCAACGATCACCCTTTTCTTACAGCAATCAATAATACAATGATAACGGGATAGCCAATCCATCCCAAGGATGATGTCAAAGTTTCTCATCTTCAAGACAATGAGGTCACTCGGAAGCTCGTGACCTTCACATATAAATGGAGCATCTTGTATAAACTCTAGTGCGTTTTACCTTCACCACTAGAAGTTTTGGCTTGACATCCATGCTTTTTACTAGAGCCTCAGAAATAAAGCAATGTGTGACAACAATATCAAAAAGAATCTTTGCATGGAAATTATCAATAAGAAGAGTACCTTCGATGACCTTGTCATCCTTAGCAGTATCATCTCCAGTGGTGAGAGCATAGACTCATGCAGGCATCTTTAGCTTTTGCTCTTGTCCTTGAGTTCTACTTTATAGGCTTCGGACAATCACGAACAAAGTGCCTTTTCTCTCCACAGTTCAAACACTGACCGTTCTTGAGATAGCATTCTCCAGGATGGAAACGATGACAGAAAGAGCATTCAGGAAATCTGTTGTTTTGCCCTGGCTTGGAGGATTGCTTCTGCTTCTGAGAATTTTTGAATGATTTGGACTTGTTCCCAAATCGGTCCTTACGATCATGGCATGGCTTCTCTTCCATTCTTCGCAAGAAATCTCACTCCATGGTTGTGGCGCTGGCTAGAGCATCCTCCATAGTTTTTGGCATGCTAGAAAGGACCTTCGATCTCAAAGCAGGGTGAAGTTCTTCAATGAACTTCTGAGTCATCCGATACTCATCTGGACATAGGTGTGGAGCATACTTCAGTAAGCGATGTAACTTGTTGTTATATTCAGCAACATTCAGATCTCCCTGCTTCAGATTAATAAACTCTTGCTCCTTGATCAACTGCAAGTGCATCAGAATATACTGCTCTCGGAAGAGTTTAACAAACTCATCCCACATAATAATCTTTCCTTTTCCAAATTTCCTAAACTAGCAGCTGGTCCACCAGTCCTTAGCATGACCTTTCAGCTAATGAGTAGCGAAAGAGGCCTTGCTATGATCCGGATATCTGATTGCATCAAACAACTTCTCTATCTCCTCCAGCCATCGATCTGCTACCTCGGCATCCACTACACCTTCAAAGCTAGGTGGGTTCACCTTTAAAAATCTCTCAAAGGTGACTTCATCCCTACGCTCCTCACGAAGTCTCCTTTCTCTATCAAGACGCCTCTCGCGACGTCTCTGATCCTTGTCCTTAATGGTGGTGATCAGCTTGATCACGAATTAGTTGGAAGAGCTCCTCGACCGTCCTCATCAACTTGACACTCTGTGCTGCCAAATCATGAGAGCGACGACTCCTCTTACAGTTCAAGACGGTCAACATCTACAAATAGCATTGGTCCTTTAGTCAACTATCTCAAACCTTATATATAAATACAATAGGTCATCCTAAAATTAGATAAAATTCCTCTAATCTTCCATTTGGCTCTGATACCATGTTATCACGTCCCGGACCTCGAAACATGGAAAAACTTGCGGAAGCCTCCCGAAACAATGAATATTTTTCTTTTCGAGTCCAGGAGCGAGATAAAAATCTCAATAATCCATAAATAACTTTCAGAGTGCCATACAAGATGGAAGAATAAAGGAACTTAACAAATAAATAAAAGACTCATCGAGTCTGGACTATAGGATAAAAAATAAACAAGTCTACCAATTACATTCATACATTAACTTAATGAACTAGAATAAAGCAATGACTCCTCAATCCAGCCGATGGCCCAATACCTTGTTTTCTACTAAGCTGCAAGGTTGAAATTCAATATTAGTTAAACGAATTTGACTAAGTATGCATCATCAAAATATGAAACATGCTATAATTATCCATACATCTCTGACATAAAAAAATTATTACAATGACAATACTATGTAATAAGGAATATAAGTCAATAAAACAATGATTACATCAAGAAATTTCAATTCTGCACTTTACCGAGAGATGACAATAATAATACAATAATTTTTTTGATCACATTTTTTACCATTAATATCAATGGAAAAATCTATACCATCTGTCGACATCGGACAACTCGAGTCTGGATAAGAGTCACCTCGTTCCCTTTAAAAATTTTAAGTCATAGAAAAATTTCAATACAAGGCCCCCTATCCAAACCCCAATACAATGGGCATCAGTACTGAGTCAACTACCGTAGGGGAAAATTGTTTGGGAGTAGTGTAGAATTACCCTTCTACAACGGTCAATTGGCGGAATTAACCATCCGTACAGCACCCGGTCAGATCAAAGCCTCTAATGGACCACTAATGAACAATGTCTACTACCTCCCAACGATGGTGTCAAAAATAATAATTAATTTTCAATAAAAATATTTGGATATAAAAATGCAAATTAACCTATATATTTATATAAGAATGATGTATCTATCTATGTAATATTTAACAACTAATCTATATATAGGCATTTTGGGTAAATATCAACTTAGCACCTAATTACCTAAAGTTGTAACAGAGAGATACAATCAAAGCGGATTAACGAGATATTACAAAAATATCATTGCGATAGCTAATAAAATCGAATTTGGGGTAATTCTCATTCCTTATTCCTATTTATTTTCGAACCGAATGCCCCCTTAATGACATACTAATGACACTGTGTCCAAGAATATCGGTTAGACATACTTAATGATGCATATATTTAAGAGTTGCACAATATTTTTCCATATTTATGAGTTAGACACACTTAAGATCGATTTAAAAATGTAAAACTAGTGTCCTAGAAGCGTAATGATCAACATGTCATTAATATTGGTTGAGCACACAATCGGTTTGTGATATTCTAGATTTGACCCACTCGACTTGTTTTATCCAATCTGATAGTTATATAATAGCTCTGGTTGAGGTAACATCATAACTATTACAAGCTTATTTAAAATATTGCTAAGTGGTGTACATTGTTAATTTTTATTTATCTCCAAGTTTATTTTAAAGATGATGTTCTTCTATCGTAGTAGCTCACTTGTATTTTTGTTTACACAATTGCAAGATAATTAAACAATCATGAGTTATAGACTTCAGAATATCAAGAATTCAAGATCAAAGCGTATTGTTGGATTAAAGTTGTATTGTTGCATTTTATGTTGTATTTTGCAAAGTTCTAACATGAAGTTATATTTGTTAGTTATGGATAAGAGTATGCCCGAGTGTTCATACGACTCGGTAAACCCACACTAATAGGGAGCTGTTAGTGGAATAAGCGGGATTAGGCTGTTAGGATTGGGGCGTAGGGCGCACGCTTGGGCTTATAAAGGAAGAAAGGTGTGTTTACGGAAGCCCTCATCCCCGACGACTCACCTCTCCTCTCCCCATTTGTTTTCCTTCATTGGTATCAGAGCCACTCGTTCCCGAGTTGCTCGATCAGCTCATCAGTGGTGTCAGCTTCTTTAGTTGTGACGATCAACTGCGCTCGTTCGAAGGGTGGAAACTGATTCACGATCTCGCGTTCGCTCGGAGCGTTCATCCTTGAGATCAATCTTCTCCAAGTCGCTCCTCTCGTAGACCTGTTTCGTTCTCACGCTTGTCTCGAGCGGAAGAGGTATGCTTTTCTATAAAGTTTTTTCTAGGCTATAACTCTATGGCACATAACTTTTTTATTTTCTAGCAATGGATAGTCGATATTTGTTATTATTATTTTTCTGCTTGTACCTTGTTTATATTCAAATTTGTTTTTTATTTTTAGTTTCCTACAACTGTAAAGAAGTACATTTTTGTCACGTATCATTAAATTGCTTTGTACATTTTAAGCACTTCCAATGGGTGTGTGTTTTTTTGGATACAATTTTTTTTATTCTTGTGTTTGTCTTGTAGTATAATAATATATTACTTGCTTTATTCTTCATTTCACTCCTTGGTTTTAATACCATCTACTTTATTCATTGTACTTGACTCTCAAGTATATATTTTTTATACCATCGATATTTTTTGTCCTCATTCAAAAGTGTTATATTTCGTGAGTTTGTTTTATACTTTCTGTCCTATCCTCTGTTGCTACATTTATGATTTTTTGCCCGATCCCATGTCTCTTTCGATAAGTCCTCTGAAAAAGGTAGGAGACTTGTTTGTATTTTTTTTAATCTTGGAGTATTCTCGTACTGTACAAAACGTTTAAAAAACCTACTTGTTTTTTTGGTGCTTGATTGTTGAGTTCAGTCATTTCATTTTTTTATTTGTTAGCAGTTCTTTAAAAAACTACTTTAAAAAGCTTTTTTATCCGTACACAAGTTGCTGCATAAGTTTTTTTGACTTCTTAAGTTTTTTTATAACTCATTCCTTATTAAAATTTTGTTGATTGGTAAAGTTTTTTTAGTTATAAAGTTTGTCTTATTTATCTTTACTGTTTTAGTTTTTCTAAAAAAATTGTGTATATGTATGTTTGAATCAGTTTTAAGTCCCCTTGTTTTTTTTTGACTTAACTCTTGTGAAGTTTTTTTTTTAAATTATCTCAGTAAATATTTTTTTCGTAACTCATTATATAAAAATAATATTTATTGCACCTTTAGAAATACCTTCAAAAACCTATTTTTTCTATTCTTTTTAGTAAAGAAATAGCAATGGCAACCAAACTAATTGCATATGAATTGGCTAAACTAGAAAAGTTGAATGGTGTCAACTATGACACGTGGCGCCGAAATTTTTTATATGATCTGATGCAAGACAATCTAGATAATATTATAGACATCCCTCCTCCTGAACTCTCCAAAGAAGCCACTGATGCTGAAAAAGTTGCCCACAAGAAATTGTTTGAATAGTGGGAGAAAATCGATAAGAAAGCTCGTAGTTTCATACTTATACATATGAAGGATAATTTGATTAGGGTTTTTGAAGCCCATAAATCCACATACGAGTTATGGAGAGCGATCAAGGGGAAGTATGACTCCAAAACGGGGTGAATGTGCAGCTCTTGTTGCACAAATATAACACGTGCAAAATGAAGGAATCCGATAGTGTTATTGAACATGTCAATCATATGATAGTGATGGCAGAGGATCTGCAGACAACAAAAACTACTATTTCTGAGAATTTACAGGTGACAACTATATTGAATAGTCTGCCATCTTCATTTGATATGATTGCCACCACCTTAAGGCTAATTTGAGCCATAAAGAGTGTGATTGACTTGTCCACTCAACTTGCGATTGAGCAGGACTTAACCGCGAGAAGGAAGAAGATTGATGTCTTTAAAGTTGAACAAGAATAGGCATATGATGTCCATCACAAGAAATATATAGGTCCCACAAAAGCCAAATTCAAGGCAACCACCAGTAACATGAAAAAGGACCACGAGGATCGTGTTATTCTTGTGGAAAGTTTGGTCATTTCAAGGCCAACTGCCCTACTAAAGGGGTGAAATCAAGTCAGGCTAAGGTCCCAGAAAATAAGGGAGAAGCACGAATTTGTTTGGTATGGTTGAGTGTAACTTTAACACAACCGACTGTGAAGGATGGTGGGTAGACTCTGGTGCCACCTGACATATCGCGAAGACCAAAGAGGGACTCGTGGAATTCAAAGAGCTGAAAAAGGACGAGCAAATGATTTACATGGTCAATAACACCTACCTTGATGTGGAAGGTACTGGAACTTATAGGCTGGATCTTGAGAGAGTGTGATGACCCTCCACGATGTATTCTATGCTCCAGGGATCCGAAGGAATTTGATTTTAGTGGTTGCTCTCCTGAGGAAGAATCTGGAAGTTAGATTCTATAATAATTGTGTCTCTATAGGTCGAGATAGAAAAGTCCTTGTAGTCGGCAAAATTATGCTTGAACATGACTTATTTTGTATCCCTGTTTTTGTTGAATCAATAAAGGGTGATTTGAACTATTCCTTGTGTTTATTGTCTGATTTTGATTTATGGTATATGAGAACAGGGCACCCAGGAAATAACAAGATGAATCAAATAATGAAGTTAGATCTATTGCCTAACATAACAAGAGCAAGAACATTGCCTTGTGAGCATTGTTTGACTGGAAAAATGACTAAAAAAACCTTTTCTTGTGGTCAAAGGTCAAAGGAATTGCTAGAGTTGATTCTTTCATATATTTGTGGTCCCTTAAATACCAAAACATATGGAAATAAGGAATATTTTATTAGTTTTATTGATGACTATTCAATGTCTACCTTTGTATATCTCTTGGAAAGAAAAGCTGAAGCTTTTAAATGCTTTAAGAGGTATAAGGCTGGGGTAGAAATTAAATTGGGTAGATCAATCAAAGTGCTAAGGAGGGATAGAGATGGAGAATTTAACTCGAGAGAGTTTAATGACTTTTGCATTCATGCAAGCATTGTTAGACATATAACAATGCCATATGTGACATAACAAAATGTAGTGGTATAAAGGAAAAATCGAACATTGATGAACGCAGTCAGGTGCATGCTCTCCCATTCAAGACTCCCGAAGAATTTATGGGGTGAACCAGTGTTGACTGCAAATTACATACATGATAGAATTTCCACAAAATCCGTTAAATCCACACCATATGAGATATGGATGGAAGGAAGCCACAGTTAGATCATCTCCGTAGATGGGGATGTGAAGCACATGTCTTAGTCACATATCAACTTAGAGATAAGCTTGATTTTAAGACAATGAAGTGCATTTTTATTGATTATTCAGAGAAATCCAAAGGATATAGGTTTCTACATCAAGAAAGGGGTCTAATTGAGAGTCGTGATGCTACTTTCTCGAAAATAAAGAGGATAAGGAAGCAGAATCAGGGGATTTAAAACCTCTAGTTGATTTGCAAGGTAATGATTCTGACTCGGAAACAAACCAACTAGGAAGGGAATTTATTCCGTATGTAGAGGATGAATGTAAGATCATTTTTTTAAATAAGGTAAAATAAAAATAAATTGAATTAACCTTGGACACATGAAATAGAATAGATTGAATATGTAATATCTGCTCTTTTTATGGGTGTATTATATAAATATACAAAGAATCGGTAAATGAAATTAAAGTAAAAACTTTACCTTAAATAATTAAATAAGGTGTTCCAAACCGTAACAACTCAACAATTATTAAATATTTATATAATAAAAAATATAATAGGATAATAGAAAGAGCTTGAGATATAAATAAAGTAATAAAGATAAAGAAGGGCTGCAACAATACGAACCTTTAAAAAAATAACGTAAGGAGATCCAATGAGTGGGGTCTTTAATCTCGAAATTTATGCATCCTCTATTTTGATCCGTTGGAGACGATGGAGTCTCCATGATCGTTATAAAATATTCGAGCCCATTCTTTTATCTCTGGATTTGTGTTTGGAAGTACGTTGGTGGAAAGGCCCTACATATCCGTGTTCTCCTCGTGTTAAGTGTCTGATGGTGGATCTAAGCCTATTTCCACAAGTTGACGGAAGCTTTGGCATTAGGTAACCCCTATATTTTCACAGATCGATTCATTGCTAGTTGATGATCGCTTTTATTTCTGTCAGACTGTCCATGTTGTTTTTTTAAAGAAACTTTTAGCTGAAATCTCCTTGTTCTTTTACATAGTAGGATCTTTTGTCAAAACTCAACAATTGGTTCATACATCTATTTAAATATCATATCTCGTGATATAGACACATGTTTATTCTTTTGGCTTAAACTACTTTGACATAACATATTCTTTGATGATAGAAAGTATTATTTATACCTGCTTTCGGAAAATACTTTGCATAATTATTATATATAGATATGTATGTATGTATATGTATGAAATGGGAATCTATTGATTAAGATGAGGCATGGACTTAACAACAACAACAACACATAATTGTCACAAGTTCATAAGAAAATATTGAGAGTAAGGAACCAAGGGGATAGGTATGGAAGTACTCTTGATATGTTTACGATATTAAGATACTTTTCTTCTGTTTAGGTGAAAATCGATTTTCGTAGATGGAGAACTCTAGAAAACTATTCGTTCTGATCGAGGTGTGTACATTAATTTATGTCACATACCGTTGTTATTTAGAAGAATAAGGGTCTATTCTCTATTCGGCTGGAAAGATAGGAATAAGGAGAATAATGTGGAATAAGGATAGGTATGGTGGAATAAAGATAGAAATAAAGGTGGAATAAGGTGAAATAATGAGATGTGAATGGGAATAGACATACCATTAGGAACCACAGTGGGCGGGGAATTTCCGGTGCTTATTTTCCAAACAAACGAGGCCTAAAGGTTTTTATCTAAAATTGAGAAACTGATATGATGGTTCACATCGGCAAGCAATAAGTAATATCAAATAAAATATATAATGATGACACGGTATCTCAAGGACACATTCACCCATTGTAGACAATTCATCGGTGTCGGGCAATATCTCCATTTAATCCTTACAAGAGAATGTGACTCCACCATTACTTAGAACAAACAAAGTGTAATGCAATCATTGGCTTAGATGCAATGTAGAATTTATATATACAATTGTAAATATGAGGTTCACATTTAAAGCTAATAGCATTTTATCACACACAAATAGTAAGAGAGTTTACTTAATCACTATTTATGAAATTGCCAAAAAAAGTTTGGAACTTAGATATGCACATATCCTATGATGCATGTTTCTAGAGAAAACCCAAGCTTTGAGTTCTTGATACTCCAAAATCATACCCAACCTAATGGGAGTCAAGATTGCCAACTCATTAATGACAATGAATGTGATCAATTAAGTTTGACTAGGGTTGTTGATGGAATTGAATATGTGCATATTAGTCAAAGTTTGTCCAATAGTAGTTCGCAAAATATTCATTTTATTGCTAACCACACTGTATATGAACTTCAAATTTTAATTCGATAAACTAAACATGTGTTTTATATATACAAGAAGAAACTGGATCAAGGAAATCATGGTATTAATTAATACGGGACTTGTCTCCTTTTCAACTTGAATCATGTCTTATATCTATAAGTGCTTATCAAACTATCAAGTTTTATTGCCGAACTCCAATTTTCTAACTTGTTCATTAAAAAAGTTTGACTTACATGAAACTATTAACGAACTATTATTGAACCAAACTCGAACGTTCATTTTCAAACACGCTCGACCTCAAACAAAAGCCACTGAACATTAATTGAACTGGAATATTCAAACTTTCTTATGGAATCGAACTCGATCACGGAATCATTCATTATAGTTTGGTTCTATTAGCATCCCTAAGTTCAACACTCAATACAAGGAGAAAGTATATGTATCCTTGAGAACTACCTAATAAGTTTGTATGGAACTTTGAAAAAAAGAAGTCGAAACTTAATAATAGTTGATAATTTAATGAAATAATAAACAAGAAATGCATGAAATGTAAGCAAAATTGAAGATAATAATGCTTATAAATTATCTTGAACTAGAGACATACCTATAAATGAAATCATGATTGAATTGAATCCCCTATTGGAGTTGACTTTAATACGTAATATAAAAGAAATATATTATAATTTGAGTATTAGTTGATATAAACTGTTATTGTATTTCAGTCCTTTCACTGTTTTTATCCATAGAGATTAACAACTGATGTATAGACACATGAATTGCCGTGATGTTATGAAATAGACAGGGGACTTATTATCGTCAATAAGAAGGGTACAACTATAAAGTTTCTTAAGTAGACAGTTTCATAGGATATATCTATTACTTTTACTAAAGCTGGATTTTCCCAGCTTTTAGCCACGTGGCGCTTTGGCCATATTCCCCCATTTCCCTTATTCCACTCACACTCTACATCCCCATTTCTCTATCCAGTCGCTCTCTCTCCACCACGATCTCCCTCCCATCCGTCTATTCTCTCTCTCTCTCCCCCCTCTCAAGCCCATCTCTCTCCTCTCTTTTTCCCATCTTTTCTCTCTCTCTCTCTCTCTCCTCGCTCTTTCTCCACCATGATCTCCCTCTCGTCCGTCTAGACTCTCTCTCCTCTCAAGCCCTCTCTCTCCTCTCTATTTCCTCTCTTCTCTCTCTCTCTATCTCCTCAATCCTATCTTAACACAAACATCTACATGAATCCATAACTAGATTTTTCTTAAGAAACAAAGCTAAAAAAGGTCCATTGAGCCATTAACACCAAATGTGATCTGCTTGGATCGAGCAAATCAATCTTCTAATTTGGAATGTTCGATTTCTTCATCTACTGTTCGAAATATCTTTCGCTTTTTTATTTGAATCGATTAAAATAAATAAAAAACAATATTAAATTTAAACGTGGACTTTAAAAGTGCATGAAAATTCAAAAAATATTATATAACTCACAATAATTCATAGAAAATCATAAAAATATGTACATCATATCATTTTAATTCTTTTTTTAATTATCTATTAAATAAAAATAATAGAAAATATGTCCCTTTTCTTTAATATATGTAAATTGTAAAGACAGTTCTATGAATTAGTAAATCTCTATATTCCACTTTAAAACCAATGTATTATCAATAAAAAATATTAGAAATCATCCCAAAATCATTAAAAATTAGTAAAAATATATTAAAGTATAAAAATAATTTTCTTTCACAATTTTTGAGCATTTTGATATCTATAATAAAAAATAGAGATTTTTACACCCATAACACTGAGTAATTTTGTAATTACAATCATAACCTCGTATAATCGTGAATTACACGAGAAACCCCAGATAATCATACCGTCTCACACCCATAACCCTCCGTTAATTTTCTCGTTAACCAAACCATTTCATTGGGTTAATCTAACCCATGATCTAATCCAACGGCTATTAAAAATCCCATACATAAAAAAATAAAATCCCTAACCCATTCCTCTTCCTTCTCCACGCCCAAGGCACTCCCCCTCCTGCCCCTTCGCCCCCCGCCTTCCCTCCAGCCTCCCCTGCTTCCCTACGCCCTCTGCCCCCTCTCCGACACCCTCCCCCTCCCTCGCGCCCCTCCATCCCCGACCTCCTCCTACTGCCCTCCGCCCTCCCCTCCATGTCCTCCATACCCTCTGCCTCCCCCTCTTTGCGCCCATCTGCCTCTGCCATCCTCCTCTTGCTGCCCTCCGCCCACCCCTCAATCCCCTCCAGCACCCTCGTTCAACGGCAGGCCAAAATGTGTCCATCTGGCTACCGTGCAGTTGCGACGCCGTCGACGGGAAGGCGATGGTGTGCTACACGCGCAAGGTGAAGGATGAGAGCACCGTGGCACAAATGTGCTCGAATTTCTCGACGATGGATCGAAAGGTCGATAACATCACTAATGTTCTCGAATCTAAGTAAAGAACAGAGCTCTGGATGGGTTTCTTAATCTCTTCATTTTTTGTCAGATCTAACGCAAGAACTGTTCGCAGAAAACTGCCCAATCTGTCTTACATAAACTTCAGAAGAACATGGGGAAACCAGAGTGATAGTCTTTGATTCGAAGAATCTCGAACTGTACCCAATCAGATCATATGTTTACATATAAACCACTGATGAATCCCGTATTCATCATGCTAAAATTGGTCATTTAGGCTATGTTCCCCATCATTCACCTGTAATTAATCATTAATAGAGCATTATTAGCATTCATACATATGTGATTAATATTTGCATTTCATCATTCATAATTGCATTTAAAATCCCAAGTGTAACTTAGCCTAAAAAGCCTATAAATTCTCATTTTTTTTAAATTAATTCATCCTAACTCCGATTGACCCAAAACCACCTTCATTGTGTAGATATTACTAACCTTATTGAATAAAAAATACAAAAAAATTACTAATCCCAATAAGTGTCAAATAATCTCAAAGTCTAATTTCACATCTGACAGACTAAAACGAGCATATCTCCCTCATACAGTGTCCGATTTTGGTCTACTCACTTTTAAAGTACTCCATTTTCAAATACCTTCAAAACAAGACCAATTTCGTAAAATTCGGAGCTCATTTGTGAAAGTTGGGTTTTGGGCCTCTTTTACGCATTTTGACTTTTTGCTATTTTTGACCTCTGTTTTTATGTCCTTAATTAACTCTTTTAATTTTATTTCTTCTTCATTTGTGTTCTTTGATGAAAGTTTTATTAAGAGATGCAAAAATTCAAATCTAGATCAAAACTGAAATAAAAGAAACTGACCAAGTCCAAGTGCCCGTTGTCGGTCTGTACAAAAGTTGTGTGATTCTTACTTTTATTTTATTTTCCTATTTTATTATTTATTAAAAATACAAAAAAATAGATTAGTGTGTAATTAATTTCTTGTATTTTATCGTATTTTTTCTAGATTTCTTATCCTTTTTAAAATCACCAAAAAAATACAAATTCCCAAAAAGTCGGTTTTCTTTACACATGGAGAGCCACCAAAAATACCACTTCGCACAGGTGACCTCTTTTGCGCCCGAATCCTTCACGAAAGTTGTAGATCTCGACGAGACGAACAACTTTTGTGAAGGAATTTTTTCAATCCGAGGTCTCCTTCTATCTCTTTTTCACTTTTAAATTTTAAAATTTTTTGGGGCGACACGTGGCAGCCTTTGGGCTTGCCACGTGTCACCCCACCTCTCCCACTCACTCTCTCCTTTTCAGGTCACGTGCCATGCACGTGACCTCTCCACCTCCCTGGTCACGCACGGGGCACGTGACACGCCCCCTCTCCTTCCTCGAACGCCACAGCCCCCCCTGTCGTTCCTCCTCCTCATAACCGCCGCCGCCCACTAACTCTGGCCATTACGAGGCCGTCCACCATTACGCCTCCGCCATGCATGGCCTTGTGCCATCAACCTCGCACCTCGCTCCGGCATCACTCTTGGCCGTTGAGCCCCACCACTCCAGGTACCCTCCACTTAGCCCCGTCTTTCAACGCCATCTCCGCCGCACCTCCGACCTCGCAAAGGTCAGAGTTTAGCCCAGGGACCCAATACCAAGCACAGAGTCCCCCCAGTCCCCCCCCCCCTCGTGTTTTGCTAACCACCTGTAGGTGCGTCGCCGGCGAGCAACTCCACGGATGCCTCCGCCCTCGCCACTAGCAGATGCCGTCGGATCGGGCAAATAGCCCTTGATCTGACGGTCCTCCAGCCGCCACACGCCCCAGCCGAGCCTCGGCCAAGCCTCGAGGCTCGGGAGACCGAACCCGCCCCCGAAGCTCCAGCACTCCGCTACCTAGGCTCGGTCGACTGAGCCACAGCCTCGGGTCCGAACCTCAGGCTCGACCCCCCGAGCCTCAGGGTCCACCTCCGAGCCGCTGGCGCACGTGCTCTGTACGTGCTCATTGGGAAAATTGTGAGAAGGCCCCTGACATTTTTAGAAATTGCAAATATACCCCCGCTAGGGGTAAATTACAGTTGGACCCCTTCGACTTTTATTAATTACAGATAAGTCCTCCTAGGGACCTTTTTGCAAGAAAAACTTTATTCTATTTACATTTTAGTCCCTGAAACTTCATGTCATCATATCTTTTTCATATGAACTCAGTTTTGAGCATATAATATGTCATTTTGAAGCTATTTTCATGCTCTACAACTTAGCATAATTTGTGGACATATTTGAGGTTGTTTATTGATAATTATTATTGAGTATATATGTTGGCATATGCAGGCCTATTTTGACATATCCGTGCCACAATTACCTTGGAAAAATTGATGAATTCTTTTGAAGGAGCACGACTGAGGACTTTACATTGAATAATTCCCTTTGAATCATTGAGTACTATATTTGGGGATTTAAATCACATGAATTTTGAGGATAAATCCTATACTTTGATATTCTCATTAATTGGAAGTAGGATAATCTACTCCTCTTATGATTGCAATCTGGGATTAATTTGAATATTTTTCTTGATCTATATCGATTGATTTGTGATAAAATTCGAGGTCATTGATTATTATATTTTGGAGCAAAAATCTTAATCTCAGATCCTGTGCTGAACTGTTGTCTTTGTATTTTTTGCATCTAATTGCATCTCATTGCATTGTATATTTTATCAACACAAGAATTAATCGAGCATTAAGTTAGTTATTTAATTTGATTCAAAACCACGCAACTAAGAATCATCGTTCCCTGAGTTCGACCTTGGTAGACTTGCCAAGTAAAAATACTCCACAATATTCAAAGATTGTGGTTTTTAATCGACCGAAATTCGCCTCCTATACTACAATTACCGATTATTAAAGAGGTGAATTTCGCGCTCATCAACCACCCAATCAATCTTACTTCTCAAGAACTGTATGCGTGCTGTGCAAAAACTCTATGAGAACATGGGGAAACCAGAGTGATAGTCTTTGATTCGAAGAATCTCGAACTGTACCCAATCAGATCATATGTTTACATATAAACCACCCAATCAATCTTACTTCTCAAGAACTGTTTGCGTGTTGTGCAAAAACTCCTCAAAAACTCCAGGAGAACATGGGGAAATGTAATAGTCTTTGATTCGAAGAATCTCGGTTGTGATAACATATGAAGATTGGAGCTCTATATAGACGTAAAGTACTCGGGAAAAGAATTTGTGCTGGGATTACAATCGAATTCATCGCGTAAGGCGCAATCCTGCCAGGCCCAAACAATGACAAAGATAGGTCAGGGACTGAGACGCTGAAGGGTTTGCCGCAGCCTCCCCCTCTAGGACAGCCCCCTGTAGGCCAACCGCCGCCGCCCCCACCCCCCCTCCAGGCCAACCGTCGCCTCCCCTTCCTCCATGTCCGCACTGTCCTCCTCCAAGATTACGGACCACTTTCCCCTTCCTTCTCCCCACCCCTCTTCTCCAGCCATGACCTCCTCCATACTGCCCCCTTCTCCATCTCCACTGCCCCCTCCGGGACCCCTCCTCCAGCTCCCCTATGGGGCTCCGCCGCCCTTTCCAAGCCCCTCCTCCAGCCCCAACCCAACCCCGCCTCCCCTCTCTCCCTCCTCCCCATCCAGCACACTCCCTCCCTCCTCCTCCCCATCTCCTCCTCCGCCCCAACCAAGCCTCTCCTCTAACGAGGAGATGAGAGGGTGTGACACATCAAAGGAAGAGAGTTATAGGGTATGATTTGCAAATAAGGTTGAGTATTAAGGTCAATTTTGACTTTTTCTAACGGAAACCGTCAACTATAATGAGCATTTTAAACGGAGCATAACACAGGGTTACGCCATGTAAGAGTTAATCATTATGCGAGATTTCTCATGTAATTCACGATTATACAGGGTTATGATTGTAATTACGAAATTACTTAGGGTTATGGGTGTAAAAATCCCTAAAAAATATTACATGTTACATGTATATTCTTTTGAATAGTAAAGCTTTTTTTTTTAAATTAGAAATTAATAAACAAATATAAAATTAAATATAATAAAAATAAAAAATATTAGATGTAAAATAGATAAAAATATATAAAAAACATAATTTATACGTACGGTTAAACTAAAACAACATAAAAAGAATAAAAACACATAAATGAAATACAAATTCATAAAAATACTTATTAAAAGAAATAAAGAATAAAGAATCTTAGATTTTGAATAAATAAATTAAAACAGTGAGATGTATAGAATCCATTATTTGAATATATATATATATATGCATGTATATAACACATTGTCATTATATATATTATAAATCTAAATTTAAGATGCAAAATTGAAATTAAAATTTTACTAATCTAATATATACGATATATAAGAGAAATTATAAAAAATATAACAAAATTTGTTTTTTAAAAAAATCATAAGATATTATAAATCTAATAAATACCAACTATGATGGAACCATCACTGATAAAAAAAACAGGTACGTTTGTTGCAAGTAAAAATTAAAACCCCCCGCTTCTCTCTTTTAGTTTGAACTTTTATTCTTTTTTTTGCTCGTATTTTGACTAGATGTTTACTATTTACTGTATAAAACATTAGCTTTAAGTCAAGAAAGTAAAGCATGTTATTTGAAAAGTATATCTTTCAGATTATTAACATTTCTCCGTAATACATTGATACTTCACATATTATGATCCCAGTATATTCTAATTCATTATCTTAGAAAAATTCTGCAGCCACGAAGTTCCGGGATGCACCCTAGTTTTCGCTAAAACCCGAAAAGAAAAAAAAATGCTTCGCAGCGGCCGTCGAGTGTGATCGGAAGTAGGGCTTTAGGCGGGAAGACGAGAATCCCGCGGTGGTCGGCACCGGTAGTGAGGGCAATGGACGCTTCCCAGCAGCAGCAGCAGTGGGCGCAGAGCCACCAGCAGCAGCAGGCGTGGCACGGTTCTACCGCCGCATACCACCAGCCCACCTCCGTCGAAGAGATTAGAACCCTCTGGATCGGGGACCTCCAGCTCTGGGCTGACGAGTCCTACCTACAAGGATGCTTCGCCCACACCGGAGAGGTGAGAAATCCGCCATCTCCCGACTTTGATCCTTCCCTTTTATTAGATCATGTGGGGGATCTGTTGCCTTCAAGTAGATTTCATAGTATCTGATAAGTAACTTGGACGTGAGGCAAACCCTCCCTTGATCTTCGAGCTATAGTACCACCTGCCGTGGTCTCCGATGTGGAAGGAAAAAAAGAGTGAAGAATGACAGTAGAAGGACGAGTGCGAGAGCAATAGAATGACCGATTTCCGTGATTTCCCTCCCCAAACTTGCTTCTTACTACTAGTTCGGCTATTATAAATTGCAGCAGAATTGAGCCAATTCAAGGCTGCCACACCACCCTTCTATAACTACTCGGTAGTTGATACCGAGAAACACAAAACTAGAAGACGAATTGAGCATGATTATATGTGCAATATCCTAATTCACATAATTGCTCCAGGGTCTATTTCTTAGTTCAAGATTCCTATATGACAGTAATTTGAACTTGTAGAAGACTCATCTTCCCAGAGCAAAGAAAGAAACCAACTGTCTAGTGCCTGGGCTTGAAATTTCATTGCCGGTGCTGTATTTATTAGACAGAGCTTTCTCTATGCGATTACCTTTTCCAAAGAGGAAAGAGTTTGTCAAGCTCGTCTTTTACCTGTAGGCTGGCAATCATGCTTGAACTCGAATTGTTTCTCATTGAAGCAGAGTCTGAACTAGAGACACCATATTTTCTCAGAAGTCGAGAAACATGAAATACAAGATGAAGTTTGGATAATGGTGGCAGAACAAGTTTTCACACAACTTTATCAATTTTAGCTTCAAATTAATAAGGCCCATAAGTACGAGCATGTAACTTGTGACTAAACATGGTTACTGACGATGTTTATCGATAAGACTGTATTTTATAGAAAAACCTAGTTGCTATTCTGCTTATCAGCTTGTTGCTTCATTTGAAACTAGGCCCTTTATAAATGGTACTTCAATTCAGCCATCAAATAATCCTTGTCTCTGAGTTGATCTTAAACAGCTTGAAATGAAGCTGTTCCATTTTCATATGAATAAGCTGTCAGTAGTGGATTTACATATATGGCTTCAAAGGGTAACATATCTGCAGCTGAGTGCCAAGTTCTATTGGATGATGGCTCAACTTGCCCATTCTTTCTATTAGGCAAAATCCATTTTGGCCAGGCCTGGGTTTCAGAGTTGGGGGTGGACAAGGTTATGGTTGATGCGCCTTTGGAGTCGGCTGGGGTTTTGTGCCTTGTTGAGAACCTTGACTTGAACGATTGGCAGACTTCGTCATGTAGGTGGCGCTGCTCCCTGGTGGTCTGGCTGTTGACATGGTGCTTCCGCTGTGGGGCTGCAGACCATCTTTCGAACTCGTGCCCAGCAGCTGAAGTGCTGTGCTTCCACTCCGGCCTTCCCGGTCAACGGTGGTGCACCTGTAATGCTAGAACAACTTGGAAAAAGAAAACTACCGATTGGGTTAGTCTTCTCTTGACTTTGGACCTTTTGAAATTCCTTAAAGGGATCTCTGAGTGGGGTGACACTAGGAATAGGCTGATTGATGGGGTCATTGGAGGAGGTTCGGTGGAGGAGCTGAGACGGTTCCATGAACGTGTATCATGGGCCAAAGCGGAGGGTTCCCTTGTGGATGTTATATGGCTAGGCGATGCGGCATTTTGTCTATGTGGTCTCTCAGCTCTTGGTGCCTCGGAGGTGTTGGCTGGTGTGTTGGTGTATGTGCCAAGTATTGTGCATTAGCGCCATCCGAGATTCTTGGAAGGTTCTATGAGATGGGGTGCGGTGGAGGGGATTCCTCTTTGTGGTCCCTCTTCGTTGGAAGCTTGGAGATGTTGAGACCCATGCTTTCACAGATGGGGGTTGTCTTGGAGGTTTTGAGTTCTAAGATGAAGGTCGGTGATGGGTTGGGGTTCCTATTGCTCTTCGAGGGATCTATTCCGATTTTTCGCAAATGTCTGTAGTTTAGGATTGGTCAGAGTTTGGTTCTGGTGAGGTTGGAGATTGTTTTTGGTAATGAGGGTAGTTGTTTGGTTCAAGAACCGTTGCAGAGGGAGATGTTTGTTTCTGATTTCAAGGTGGATTCACGGAGAAAAATTGCAGCGGATGTTGGAATGGATGTTGCTATTAGGTGGATGCAGGATTTGACCCGTCTTTTCGCAAAAGCTTTGTTGAAGTTATGCTGATGGGATCCTCAGGTGGAGCCTCCACATCTGGAGGATCGTGCCTTGATGTGGTTTTTCAAACACATGCATTTTGAAGATAAGGAAATCGAGGAGTATCTGCAAGACAACTGATCTCGGAGATGGCGACTCAGAGGGCGACTCAGAGGGCGACTCAGAGGGCGACCGGGAAGGCGATC
This sequence comes from Ottelia alismoides, assembly GCA_037367405.1. Lineage (NCBI taxonomy): Eukaryota > Viridiplantae > Streptophyta > Magnoliopsida > Alismatales > Hydrocharitaceae > Ottelia > Ottelia alismoides. The sequence continues at coordinate 109,242 of JAZKJV010008562.1, forward strand.
GTGCACTTTGTTCCTAGCGAGAGGGACAAGGGGAAGGGCTGTGCATCGTCCTCACAGGACGTCAGCCCCCAGTTCGTGGCCGCTGAAGGGGAGGAGAAGCTTCTTAACGATGCAGGTTGGGTGGCGGTCTCTCACAAGAAGCATGGTCGCACATGTTGGCGGTGTGGGGTGAAGGGTCACTTGGCTTCGGTCTGTGCGGCGAGGCCTCGTTGTTTTTCTTGCGGTGGCCTGGGGCACAAGCAAGCGGGTTGTGGTGCACAATCTCGGGGGGCTGTCGGTGGGTTGTGGTGCACAAGCGGGTTCTCTCTCGGTGGTCATTCACAACGAGGGGTTGCTGCTGGCTCGGGGGGGCCTCATGCAGAAGGTTTTGCCTCGGGCGCTGCATACAGGTCTTTCGCGCAGGTGGTCGCGGGGAGAGGACCGCGCTCTTCGGCGGAGGGTGGTGGGTGCTATGGGAGAGATGTCTTTCACCCACTAGCTGCTTCCACGTCCAGGGTGAATTTCGAAGCTGGGAGGATGGTGGGGGCTACTGGGAGCGCTTCGATGGAGGGGGCGGGGGGAGCGGGGGGTGCAGCTCATTCGGAAGGGGGGGCTGGTGAGACGCGCCAAGGCCGGGTGCTGGTAGGGGTCTTCCTCGACCGGTGCTTCTCCTTGGAGGAGGTGAACAACAGTCTACTTGAGCTTCTGGGAACGAGCTTCTCGGGAGACCTGTTCTTGCTGGGTTCGAAAAGATGCGGCGTTAGAGGCCTTCTTGGGGACCAACGTTCTCGTTTGATTCAAGCAGGACCTCATAGAAGCATCGTGTGGAGGGATTTGCGATTTGCAGACGGTGCCTGCTCGGACCTGGAGGTTTGTGTGGCTGAGGCAGGGGGGTCCCTTTCTTATCTAGATCCGTTCATTGCCTTCGGCGTCCTCTTCGAAGGTGGGGCGAGGTACTAGCCGTTACCAGCGACGGCCTAGCACCGGGAGATGATCCTGCGGCAACGAAGATCCTTATGGAGTGCAACAAGGCCTTCCTCGACCGGGCGGTTGGTCAGGTGTTCTTTGAAGTGTTAAATTTGGGAAGATTCTTCTGTAGAATCGAGCTCTCTGTGGTGCTGCCGCCGCCGCCTCCCTCCTTGCCGGAGCGGCGGGCTCCGGGGGGGGAGGCCGACAACAGAGTCGTTTCGTTTTCCGAGGAGTCGCAGCCGCGATGGGGGTTCGCATCGGTATTCTCGCCGCAGCTGGGGGCGCCTTTGGAGGGTGCGCCCTGCTATGATGTTTACGTAAGGCCCTCTCCCCCTGGTGTACGTGAGGGCCATCCCACCGCATGGCATCGTTGCATGGTAGCCGCCCTCGGGAGTACGCGGGGGGACGTGGCAGGCGGTTGGGCTGATGTGGAGGGTAGGTGCACGAGTTCCGGTGCAGATTTGACATTCTCGGTGGGGTCGCAAGGCTCTGCCTTTCGGATCTTCTCTCCTGGCGCTTCCATTCTTGGGCGTGCCGCCTCGACATCATTCGGTTCCGTGCGTCACTCGGTATCTCGGGTTGCTGACGCAGCCCTGATCCATATCTCCAAGGCGGATCCATACTTTGCACCGGGTCGGGCGGGTGCTCTTTCGGGTTCGGGGCACCCTCTGGACTCTCTTCCGCAGACGGACCCGGGCGCCCTGCTCCTTTCCTCTCCATTGCTGCATGCCCTGCATTCAGGTTCTTTGTCTATCAACCAGCAGCCGGATTTTTCCTCGCCTCTGGCTGGGGCTTCGTCAATGGGGGGGGGGGCTCTCATGGGGCTTCGGCAGTGGTGGAGGGCGCTCTTGACCCGGAGTCCCTTGTGGACATGGCTCCAGACATCGAATCGTCGAAGAGATCTTGCAAACGTTACAGAAGAAGGCGGAGCGCTCGGTCGCGGTCTAGGGAGCACCACACCTGCCAGTCCTTCGAAGAGGCGGTGGCGGAAGCAGCGGGGGTGGTACCTTCAGGGGGTCTCAACGAGGTTACTAAATGAAGATCCTCTCCTGGAACGTTCGGGGCATGGGGGATGCGGCTAAGAGAAATACCCTGGGGTCCAGATTCAAGGAATGGGGGTGCGACGCTGTCCTCCTACAAGAAACCAAGTTGGCCTCTCTGGACGATGATGTTTGGCGCTCCCTCATGGCGGGGGATCTTGATCAGTTCTCTGCTCTTCCTGCGTCGGGGAGTGCGGGAGGTTTGCTTATCGCCTGGAAGTCTTCTCGGTTCTCCCTTGTCTCTGCTGTGAAGGGAAACCACTCCATCTTGGTTCTGCTCTCCAGGAAGGACGACTCTCTCTCTTTGGCTCTCTCTTGCGCCTACGGCCCTTGCGACGCCGCGAGAAGGAAGGAGTTATGGGATGAGCTTCGCAACATCTCCGTAGACTACGCGGGGTTGCCTTGGCTTATCGGAGGAGATTTTAATGTCACGCTTCGTTTGTCGGATAGACCCCGGTACAGGGGAGGATCGGACCCGGGCTCGGCGGAGTTCAAGGCCTTCGTCAATGACTTGGCTCTACAAGACTTAACGGCGACGGACGTCAGGTTCACATGGAGGAACTCTTCTTCGAAATTTTGCATTGACAGGTTTCTCGCGTCGATGGCTTTCATGGATCTTTTCCCTTTGGCGACGGTCCTCTCGCGTCCTCGCGCGTTCTCCGACCACTCTCCGATCGTCTGGGAGTCCCAGGTGTCTTCCCCACGGGCTGGGTTCTTCAGATACGAGAGATGTTGGATGCTTGAGGAGGATTTCCGCGTGTTGGTGGCCTCTTCTTGGGCGGAACCTTGCGAGGGTCGATCGGCGGTCGTCAGGTTCCGCAAGAAATTAGAGCGGCTGAGGGGCGTCCTGTCCCACTTCAAGAAAAGATCGCGGGAGGCTAGGCTTTCGGCGAGGAAGGAGGCGGAGGCTATCGTCACCGAGCTGGACTCCTTGGAGGGGCTGAGGGAGCTCTGTGCTGACGAGCTGGCGTCCAGGTCGGCGGCGGTGGCTGCGGTTGAGAAGGAGGAAAGGAAGAGGGTCACGGAATGGCGCCAACGAGCGAAGTTGAGGTGGATCAAAGAAGGAGACGCAAATTCCTCCTTCTTTCACAGAGCGGCTTCAAACAGGAGGCGGTCAAATTTGGTTCGCTCGATGTCGTTTGGGGGGCGCGAGGTGGTGGGCGACGACGCGATTGGGAATGCAGTGGCGGGCTACTTCAGGGACTTCTCTTCGGTTCGTTTGCCTCGGCGATGGCGCTGGCTGGGGGAGGATGCTCCTAACCTTTCCTCCGCGCAATGTGCAGAGTTGACTCGCGGCTTCTCCATCGCTGAGATAAAGGCTGCTGTGTGGGATCTCAATGTCGATGCCTCGCCGGGCCCCGATGGCTTCCCTATAGCTTTCTACAAGGATTTTTGGGATGTGGTGGGACAAGAGGTTTGGGAGGTTGTCGTGGAATTCTCTACGGGGAACTTGGGCTTCGATGGGATTAATAGGGCTCTTATTGTTCTTATCCCGAAATCTCAATCTCCAATTGCTATTGATGACTATCGCCCTATTGCTATCTCAAATGCTTTGTACTTGATTGTTGCGAAAGTGCTGGCGAGGAGGTTGGCTGTTGTTTTGGATGCTCTGATCCATCCCTCACAGGTGGCCTTCATCCCCGGCCGTTCGATCTCCGATGTGTCGGCTCTTGCCTCTGAGATGGTTGACAGCTGGGTGAGGCAGGGGAAGCAGGGCTTTCTTTGGAAGGTGGACTTCGCAAAGGCGTATGACTCCTTGGACTGGAGCTTCCTCTGGTCTGTGCTGCGCACTCGCGGGTTCCCAAATATTTGGATCTCCTGGATGCGCCGATGCGTTTCTACGGCATCCTTATCAATCATGTTGAATGGCCGTATCGTTGGTAGCCGGTTTCAGCCAAGGAGGGGTGTTCGGCAGGGGTGCCCTCTGGCACCCATGCTCTTCGTCATTGCCGCTGATGTGCTCCCGAGAATGGCGGAGAGGGTGATCGCGAGGGGCTTCTCCTCCGGTTTCTCGTGTAACTACAACAACTCTCCAACCCTCCAGTATGCGGACGACACAATCGCCTTCATAGAGGGGGGTCTGGAGGAGGTCAGAGGGATGGCTGTCACTTTCGCCATCTTTAGCGACCTCTCGGGGTTACGAATCAACCATTCCAAGTCCAAGTTGATCCCTTTCGCTTGGGATGATCGGTCTGCGGCGGCTTGTGGCGTGATTCTGGGGTGCTCCCCCTCTGCTCTTCCAATCGATTACCTGGGTCTACCGCTGGGCGCGAGAAGGTCGAGATTGTCTCATTGGAACAGGGTCATGGAAAAGGCGGAAAGAAGGCTTGCTGGGTGGAGTGCGGCGATGCTATCCAGGGGTGGGTGTCTTGTGCTCATCAGGTCGGTTTTGGCAGCTATTCCAATCTATTTTTTGTCGAACTGGGCTATTCCGGTGGGGATTAAGAGGAGGCTTGAGGGCCTTATGCGGACATTTCTATGGGGAAGAAGGGGCTCCGCGTCGCGGGGCATCCATCTGGTGGCCTGGAAGGATGTGGCGAAAAGGAAGTGCGATGGTGGGCTCGGCATTCGTAGCTTGGATCTGGTCAACGATGCATTGATGCTTAAATGGGTCAACAAGCTTTGGGGTAGCGCCTCTGGCTTCTTTCCCTCTATGCTGCGTGATATTCTCTCCATCGGAGTGGATATGCTGCGGGACGCCGACGCTTCGCGTTCTGGGACGCCTTTTTGGAGGGGGATCGCCTCGGCGGCTAGGCGGTTCTCTCATCTGTTCAAGCAGGTTCTGGGTGATGGCAACTCGTTTCGTTTTTGGCACGACGCATGGGCGGGGGACGCCACTCTCGGTAATTCCTTCCCTCGTCTCTGTGCCTTGGCGTCTGACTCTGGTGCTTCGGTGGCTTCCGCTTGGGGCGGGGGCAACTGGTTCCCTTCCTTTGCGGCCAACCTCTCCGACGAGCGCTTCGATGACTTCTTAAGCCTCCTGCAGCAGCTTAGGGATGCGCCAACACCATCCAATGGCAGGGATCACTGGATCTGGCGTGACGGCGCCTTCTCTTCGAGGCGGGCCTTCAAGGTGATCTCACATCAACCAATCTCTGATCGTACCCCCCTTTGCAATGATTTGGGGTGGCTGTGGAGTTTAAAATTTCCGGAGAAGGTGGCTTTTTTCCTGTGGCTTTTGCGCCGTGGTAGGGTATTGACCCGCGACAGATGTGCTAAGTTTCTATCGGGGGTTGGCTCCATGGACTGTGTGCTGTGTACCGGCGATCTGGAGACTTTGCAACATCTTTTCTTCTGTTGTCCGTGCTCTGCCACCATTTGGGAGGGCCTCAATGTGACTTGGGTGGACGCTTCTTCGGCCGACTCGTTCTGGATCACTTTGCGCTCTCATGCTGATCGGCCAAGGAGGGAGTTGCTCCGCCCCCTCGCTTGCATCTGGGCTTTATGGCTCGCTAGGAACGCGAAGATTTTCAGGGGCCAAAGGTTCTACAGGGAGAACGTTTTAGCGCATGTGGATTTACTTCTGAGTGACTGGATGCTCCGGTAATGCTGTTGTCGCGTGTGGGTTTCGGGTTGTGGACTGGGGTATTGACAGGGATCCTCTCGATCCCTGATGTTTGTATCACTTTGTACCTCTCTTCTCCACTCCCTCTTCTCGTTTTTAATAAAATTTGGGGCGAACACCACCTGGTGTCTCCCCCGAATCGTTCTGATTTCAAAAAAAAAAAACACATGCATTTTTGGGTGACACCTGTTTACCAGAGAGCATTGTTCCGGTTGATGTTGCGAGCTTCTTGGGTTTGATCGTGACCAAATTGAGTTGTTTAAACCCGATCGAGCAATGAGCATTTAGGCTTGAAAGAGGTCGTGTCTGTTGTATTAGGACTCGGATGTGGGGGAAGGGGCCCTCATATGTTGCTGCTTCCGTGGATGTTGGTGTTGGCGGGATCTTCCCATCCGATTAGGGCTGGCTATTGAGTCCAAGGTTGCAAAAGTCGATAGTTGGTACTCGGTCGGCCGAGTCACTGACTAAGGTTAATCGATAGTCGGACGACTAATCAGATTTAGTCAAACTTTAATCTGCTTTGAATTTTTTGATTATTTTAAATATATAACTCATTTTATACATATATTTACATAGATTTTTTACATTTTTATACTATTGTAATGAAATAAAAGAAGTAATTGAATTTAAATAAAACATTAAGCATATTATAATAAGTTTGCTTTTAAAAAAAAGTAAAACATAAAAAACCAAGTGAAAATTGTTCGACTAGTGTGTCTAGTTGGAATTAGTCAGTACTCGGTCGGTCACCCTACTGATTAGACTAGTCAGACCTACTAGTCAAGCCAATCGAGCGACTTTTACAACACTGATCGAGTCACGGCTCGATGAGCCATGGTTGGGCTTGGCTCGATAAGGGTTTGTGAGCCTGGCTCATTAAGCTATTGAGCCGAGATCGAGCCAGAATTTTGGGCTCAATGGCTTAATGAGTCCGAGCCGAGCCCGACTCAGCTCAATAACTTGATAAGGGGCTCGATAAGGGGACGGGCTCGATAACTCGATAAGGGGTTCGATAAGGGCTCATCTTGGTCACTCGATCCATGCTCGATAAAGGGGCTTTACTTTAATCATGCATCGGGTAAAGCTAAACTCGGAGGGAGCGGGGAGTCTATATAAGCAGAGGGAGTGACCGGTTTACATGCATAATTGCCTTAACTCGGCTTGAGCCTTATCGAGCCCGAGCTGGCTCGATAAGAGGCTCAAGCTCATCGAGCCCGATCTCTAGCTCGAGCCCAACTGGGCTTATCGAGCACGAGCCATGGCATGGCTCGGCTTGTTGGGATCGATAGCCAGCCCTACATCTGATGGGTTGATCACCCCTAGGAGGATTTGTTTCCCTCGCAGGTAGTCGAGTCACCTTCCGTTGATTGAAGGAGTCGATGGTCTCCCAATAGGATGCTCTCATTTTCCCAAGGAAGATGCATAGATTCGACGCTCTGAGTTGGGAGATATGTCATGACTCAAGAGGAATTGGTACGCCTAGGTCACCATAACCAACCAGAGGAGGGTGTAGTGGTGGATGTCTTGAATGATTTGGGACACGAGCTTCAGAGTAGTATTGTTGATGATGCTCATATAATCATGCAGACAGATAATGCAGTTGCGGTTTTGGCATAAGGGAGCTAGAGAGATACTTCAGATCTTGCTGCGAAGTTGGCTGCTTTTGCATGTATTTCAGCGGCGAGGGTTGCCCAGGGTTGCCCCTTTGTTTTCTTAATGAGGCTTGTTTCTTAGAACATGTGTGGGTTGGTTCAGTCGGAAAAGGTCATCAGTTGGTACATTGCTCGATTCTTAGCAGGTAAATGTCCTTTGTATACATGAGATTGGGGTTAATTCTTGGGTTCCTTTGAAGTTTGAAGTGGTAGTTTGTTTCGGGTTTAAGACTATCTAAATTTCAGGCAATGTCAGTAGATGGGTAGCTCTTGAGGAATCATTGTGGCATGGAATAGTGGGATTTTCAAACTAGTAGAGAAGTTGGTTTTGGTTCTCTCTCTCTCTCTCCAAGGTGTTGGCTTTTAGGAGCGACCATGTAAGGCTGGTGGTTTCATTTATTTATGGCACTCTCTGACATTTCGGCGAATGTGGAGCTCCAGGCAGAGCTTAGGGAAGTGCACAAGGTTCTCGGAGGTTTCGCGGGTGGTGGCAGGTGACTTTAATATCACGTTGTACTCTGATGATAGACCGGGCGGTGGAGGAGCTTAAGATCCGTGGTCTGGCCTTTTTGCCGAGGTTGTCGAGGTGTTGTCTTTGCATGTCTCAGATGCTTCTAATAGAAAGTATACTTGGAGGAACGTGTCTTCCAAATCAAGGATCGATTGATGTCTCCTTTTTATGGAGGCTCTTGAGACGTTTTAGCCAGCATCGTGCACTTCTTTTCCCCGTTCAAGATAAAATCATTTTCCATTATGTATTGATATGGGTGGGAGACGTGCTCCATCTTTCTACTTAAGATTTGAGAAGTCTTGGCTATAGGAAGAGGGATTTTGGATCTTGGTTGGCGACTTTTGGTTTGGCCTTATTATGGAGGGGTCAACCACGAGACGGATGTTCTTAAAATTGAAGGCTTTGAGAAATCTATGAGAGTCAAAATCTGTGAGAGCATGAGAGCAACGATTCTGGACCACTAAATTCTGTCATCTCTCTCATTGATTGTAGGAGAGAGAAGAGCAGAATCTAGTGGTATAAATTTACTACTCTCATGCTTGCACAACTTTTGGCTCTCATAGGATCAACCCTCATATATATATATATATATAGGGCTTATCCTGTGAGAGTCAAAGCCTGTGAGAGCATGAGAGCATTGAATTTGGACCACTAGATTCTGCTCTTCTCTCTCCTCATATCTTGCAATCAATGAGGAAAGATGTGACATAATTTAGTGGTCCAGAATCATTGCTATCATGCTCTCACAATTTTTGGCATCACAGGATCATTCGTCATATATATATATGATATATAAGAGAAATTATAAAAATACAAGAAAGTTTATTTGTTAAAAATTCAGGATATTATAAAATCTAATAAATACCAACTATGATGGGACCAACGCCTATAAAAAAACATGTACGCTTTTTGCAACTAAAATTCTCCCTCCTCCCCTTCTTAATTTGAATTTTTATTCTTTTATTTATCTTTATTTTGATTAGATGTTTATTATTTATTGTATATAACATTAGCTTTTAAGTCAGGAAAATAAAGCATGCTATTTGAAAAACAAACCTTCGAGATTATTAAAATTTCTTTGCATTATATTTATACTTCCCAATATATTCTAATACATTATCTTGAAAAAATACTCAAGCCACAAAGCTCCGGATGCACCCCCAAGGCCTTTTTGGTTGCCAGGGTACCTCGGGGTATCCTGGGATACCTCCAGCTCCGTCCTTGCATTCCTGGGTTGGGATTACTTGTATAGACCCTACATTTTCTTTGGTATACTATTTTTTTAACCATGTTTAAATAAAAAAGTTAACATAAAAATCATATTATAATCATTAAAATACATAATCAATGTTACATCACATCATATTTATCATTCTAATCCTCTCTAACCCTTCCAACCATCCAAACAACTACTATTCACATGAGGCCAACCCAACCCGATTAGCAAAGAAGTGCTAGTTTGTTTTCGCTAAAACCCGAAAAGAAAAAATCGCTTCGCAACGGCCATCGAGTGTGATCGGAAGTAGGGCTTTGCACAGGAAGGCGAGAATCCCGTGGTGGTCAGCACCGATTGTGAGAGCAATGGACGCTTCCCAGCAGCAGCAGCAGTGGACGCAGAGCCACCAGCAGCAGCAGGCGTGGCACGGTTCTAACCGCCGCATACCACCGGCCCACCTCCGTCGAAGATATCAGAACCCTCTGGATCGGGGACAACCCTGGGCCGACGAGTCCTACCTACAAGGATGCTTCACCCACACCGGAGAGGTGAGAAATCCGCCATCTCCCGGCTTTGATCCTTCCCTTTTATTAGATCGTGTGGGGGATCTGTTGCCTTCAAGTAGATTTCATCGTATCTGATAAATTTCTTCGAAGTGAGGCAAACCCTCCCTTGATATTCAAGCTATAGTACCACCTGCCGTGGTCACCGATGTGGAAGGAGAAAAAGAGTGAAGAATGACATTAGAAGTAAAGATGAGTGCGGGAGTAATAGAATGACCGATTTCCCTCCCTAGACTTGCTTCTTACTACTAGTTTCGCTTTTAAAATTCGCAATAGAATTGAGCTAATTAAAGGTTACCAGACCACCCTTCTATAACGACTCGGTAGTCGATACCGAGAAACACAAAACTAGAAGATCCACTTTAAGGTCAAACAATTATACCGAGTTGAGTATGACTATATGTGCAATATCCTAATTCACATAATTGCTCCATGGTCTATTTCTTAGTTGAAGATTCCTATATGACAGTAATTTGAACTTGTAGAAGATTCATCTTCCCAAAGCAAAGAAAGAAACCCACTGTCTAGTGCCTGGGCTTGAAATTTCTTTCCCGATGCCCTATCTATTAGACAGAGCTTTCTCTACGTGATTACCTTTTCCAAAGAGGAAAGAGTTTGTCAAGCTCGTCTTTTACTTATAGGGTGGCAATCATTCTTGAACCTGAAATGTTTCTCATTGAAGCCCTTTAAGGTCAAACAATTATACCGAGTTGAGTATGACTATATGTGCAATATCCTAATTCACATAATTGCTCCATGGTCTATTTCTTAGTTGAAGATTCCTATATGACAGTAATTTGAACTTGTAGAAGACTCATCTTCCCAAAGCAAAGAAAGAAACCCACTGTCTAGTGCCTGGGCTTGAAATTTCTTTCCCGATGCCATATCTATTAGACAAAGCTTTCTCTACGTGATTACCTTTTCCAAAGAGGAAAGAGTTTGTCAACCTCGTCTTTTACTTATAGGGTAGCAATCATTCTTGAACCGGAAATGTTTCTCATTGAAGCAGAGTCTGAACTAGAGACACCATATTTTCTCTGAAGTCGAGAAACATGAAATACAAGATGAAGTTTGGATAATGGTGGCAGGACAAGTTTTCACACAACTTTATCAAATTTAGCTTCAAATTAATAATGCCCATAAGTACGAGCTTGTAACTTGCGACTAAACTTGGTTACTGACGATGTTTATCGATAAGACTGTATTTTATAGAAAAACCTAGTTGCTATTCTGCTTATCAGCTTGTTATTTCATTTGAAACCATGCCCTTTATAAATGGTACTTCAATTCAGCCATCAAATAATCCTTGCTTCTGAGTTGATCTTAAACAGCGTGAACTGAAGCTGTTCCATTTTCATATGAATAAGCTGTCAGCTTATTCAAAAAAATGAATAAGCTGTCGGTAGTGGATTTCCATATATGGCTTCAAAGGGTAACATATCTGCAGCTGAGTGCCAAGTTCTATTTGGTGATGGCTCAACTTGCCCATTCTTTCTATTAGGAAAAATCCATTTTGTCCAGGCCTGGGTTTCAGAGTTGAGGGAGGACGAGGTTATGGTCGATGCGCCTTTGGAGTCGGCTGGGGTTTTGTGCCCTCTTGAGGACCTTGACTTGGGCAATTGGCAGACTTTGTCACGTATGCGACGCTGCTCCCTGGTGGTCCTGCAGTCGTCATGGTGCTTCCGCTGTGGGGCTGCAGACCATCTTTCCAACTCGTGTCCAGCAGGCAGCAGCTGAAATGCTGTGCTTCCACTGCGGCCTTTCCAATAACCATTGGTGCGCCTGTAACGCTAGAACAACTTGGGAGAAGAAGGCTGCTGATTGGGTTAGTCCTCTTTTGATTTTGGACCTTTTCAAATTCCTTAAGGGGATTTCTGAGCGGGGTGATATTAGGAATAGGCTGATTGATGGGGTTGGTCATTGGAGGAGGTTCGGTGGAGGAGCTAAGGCGGTTGCATGAACATGTACCATGGCCAAAGCGGAGGGTTCCCTTGTGGATGTTATGTGGCTAGACGATGCGACATTGTGTCGACGCGGTCTCTCAGCTCTCGGTGCCTCAGAGGTGTTGTCTGGTGTGTTGTGGAATGTGCCAAGTACTGTGCGTTAGCGCCATCCAAGATTCTTGGAAGGTTCTATGAGAACTGGGTGCAGTGGAGGGGACGCCTCTTTGTGATCCATCTTCATTGGAAGCTTGGAGACGTTGAGACCCATGCTTTCACAGATGGGGGTTGTCTTGGAGGTTTTGAGTTCTGGGTTGAAAGTCGGTGACGGGTTGGGGTTCCTATTGCTCTTCGAGGGATCTATTCCGATTTCTTGCCAATGCCTGTAGTTTAAGATTGGCCAGAGTTCGGTTCTGGTGAGGTTGGAGATTGTTTTTGGTAATGAGTGTAGCTGTTTGGTGCATGAACCATTGGAGAGGGAGATGTCGGTTTCTAATTTCGAGGGAATTCACGGAGAAAAATTGCAGAGGATGTTAAAATGGACGTTGCTGTTTAGGTAGATACATGATTTGACTCGACTTTTCGCAAAAGCATTGTTGAAGTTATGCTGATGGGATTCTCGAGTGGAGCCTCCACATACGGAGGATCGAGTCTTGATGTGGTTTTTCAAATGCCTACTATTTCCGGTGACACCTATTTTCCAGAGAGCATTGTTCCAGTTGATGTTGTGAGCTTCTTGGGTTTGACCGTGACCAAATTGAGTTGTTTAAACCCGACTGAGCAATGAGCATTTAGGCTTGAAGGATGATGTGTCTGTTGTGTTAGGACCCAGATGTGGGGGAAGGGGTCCTCATATGTTGTTGTTGCTTCTGTTGATATTGGTGTTGGCGAGATCTTCCCATCTGATTTAGTGAGTCACGGCTCGATGAGCCATTATCGGGCCCGGCTCGATAGGGCTCGTGATCCTGGTGGCTCATTAAGCTATTAAGTTAAGACCGAGCCGGACTTTTGAACTCGATAGCTTAACGAGCCTGAGCCGATCTCGACTCAGCTCGATAACTCGATAAGGGGATGGGCTCGATAACTCGGTAAGGGGCTTGATAAGAGATCGACTCGATAACTCGATAAGGGCCCGATAAGGGGCTTGGGCTCGATAAGGGGCTTTACTTTATTCCTGCATCAGGTAAAGCTAAACTCGAAGGGAGCATGGAGTCTATATAAGCAGAGGGATTGCACGGTCTACATGCCTTAACTCGGCTCGAGCCTTATCGAGCCCAAACTAGCTCAATAAGAGGCTCGCGCTCACCGAGCCCGAGCTCAAGCCCGAGCCCATCTAGGCTTATCGAGCTCGAGCCAAGGCCTGGCTCGGCTCGTTGTGCTCGATAGCCATCTAGGGATGAAAATGGTCGGATACAGATGCGAATAGGTATAATCATATCCTTATCCATTTTAAAATATGAATACGAATGCAGATACGAATATTGACGGATGTGAAAAATGTGTTACCATATCATTAAAAACGAATATGAATGTTAAACGAATACGAATCGAATACAAATAATAACATACATATTTAATAGATTAACTAAAATATACATGTTTAAGATGGTTTATACGTAAAATAGATATACTAAATATAGTAATTTCATAACAATTATATAAAAAACGGTGATCGCGATAATAAAATACTGTTACATACAGTTATAAATAAATCTGTTATTATACTTATGTACGAAAACAGATATACGAATACGAATGCGAATATTAGCGAATGTCAAAGTTATATCCGTATCCATTTTAAAATGAATACGAATATGAATGTCAAAATACATATAAAACGAATACGATAGCGGATCGGATACGAATATATTCATATTCGTTTTCATCCCTTTAGCCAGCCTTACATCTGATGGGGTTGATCACCCCCAGGAGGATTGTTTCCCTCGCGAGTAGTCGAGTTACCTTCCATTGATTGAAGGATCCTATGGTCTCCCAATAGGATGCTCTCATTTTCTCAAGGAAGATGCATAGATTCAATGCTCTGAGTTCGGAGACTTGTCAGGACTCAGGAGGAATCAATGCATATAGGTTACCATAACTAGCCAGAGGAGGGTGTAGTGGTGGATGTCTTGAGTGATTTGGGACATGAGCTTCAGAGTAGTATTGTTGATGTTGCTCATTTGATCATGGCCTTAAATTTCAGTGAAATTCGGTCGAATTTCTGTCGAATATCGATATTCCGTTGAAATCGAAATTTGACTGAAATATCTGAAATGACCGAAATATGGGGGCCTAGTACAAAAAACAACCGAAATGATCGAAATTTCGATCGAATTTCGACCAAAAATTCCGTTTCGATTAGTCACCAAAATGGTGACCGAAACCGACATTTAGGGCCTTGTCATGCATACAGATAATGCAGTTGCAGTTTTGGCATAAGGAAGCCAAATAAATACTTCAGATCTTGCTGTGAAGTTGGTGGCTTTTGCATGTATTTAGGTGGCCGGGGTTGCCTCTTTGTTTTCTTAACGAGACTCGTTTCTTAGAACATGTATGGGTTGGTTCACTCGGAAAAGATCATCAGTTGGTACACTGCTCGCTTTTTAGCAGTCGAATGCCCTTTGTATACATGGGATTGGGGTTAATTCTTGGGTTCTTTTGAAGTGGCAATCTGTTTCGGGTTTAAGACTATCTAAATTTCAGGCAATGTCAGTAGATGGTAGCTCTGGACGGATCATTGTAGCATGGAATAGTGAGATTTTCGAACTAGTAGAGAAGTTGGTTTTGGTTCACTCTCTCTCTCCGTGGTGTTGGCTTTTAGGAGCGACCATGTAGGGCCGGTGGTTTCATCTATGCTTTCGGCAAATGTGGAGCTCTATGTGGAGCTTAGGGAGGTGTACAAGGTTCTCGGAGGTTTCGCGGGTGATGGCAGGTGACTTTAATATCACGTTATATTCTGATGATAGATCGGGAGGTAGAGGAGCTCAAGACCCATGGTCTGGCCTTTTTGTCGAGGTTGTCGAGATGTTGTCTTTGCATGTCTTCGATGCTTCTAATAGCAAATATACTTGGAGGAACGTGTCTTCCAATCAACGATTGATTGATGTCTCCTTTTTATGGAGGCTCTTGAGATGTTTTAGCTAGCGTCATGCACTTCTTTTCCCCATTCAAGATAAAAAAATCATTTTCCATTATGTATTGATATGGGTGGGAGACGTGCTCCATCTTTATACTTAAGATTTGAGAAGTCTTGGCTATAGCAAGAGGGATTTTGGATCTTAGTTGTCGACTTTTGGTTTGGCCTTGTTGTGGAGGGTCAACCACGAGACGAATGTTCTTAAAATTGAAGGCTTTGAGGTAGATGCTCTTTTTTTGGGAAGGAGACGAGATTAGCAAGAGATCAGATAAGGTTTAGGTCAAATGACGAGATGGCTAGGTTGGATTCATGTGAAGATGAGCGTGATTTGGACAACGATGTGTTGGTGAGTTGTGGGGTTGTGCAAAAAATCATTGAGGAAGACTGAAATAGGGATGTGGAGTTGATGATTGAAGAAATGTGATGCAAATACTCGTTTCTTACATTCAGTGGCAAGTGGTTTGCATTGTCGTAATCTCATGCATTTTGTTGATGTTAGGGGTGAGGTCTTTGCTGGGTATGATGCGGTTGCTAGAGCTATTACATGTCACTTTAGAGAGATTAGTCGTCACTTTCCTTTCAACGAGTTTAGATGGATTGGTTAGGGGGTTTAACAAAATTCTGAGGAGGCTTCAGCTCTGAGCAGAGATTTTGGTTTACAAGAGGTTAGGTGTACGGTCTTTGACCTGAATAACGATTGTTGCCCTAGTTGGTTGGTCCTTGTGGTTTTCCAGTACTCTTTTGCGGGAGTTCTGGGAGCTGGTGGTGGAAGTTGTTTTTCTATGGTCTCTGAGTTCGCTAGGGGCAAATGGGGTTTGGCATCTAGTGGATTGGAAGATGGTGACGTGCACAAAGGAGGATGGGGGACTTGGTATGCGGAGTTTGGAGGAGATAAATAAGGCATTGCTTGGCAGGTGGGTTGCGTGTATTTGAAGAGGTTGTTAGAGTCTGGTTTGCAATCTCTTTCGAAGGATTTGGCTTTGACTTTTGTTCCCTATTCATGAGGATCTAGGTTTAATGCCGTACATTTTTTGGGGTCTTAGATATGTCATTTTTTGAGGTATGTGATTGGAGACGGCATGGGGTTTCGCTTCTGAAAGGACGATTGGAGTGGGAGGATATTGGTCGGTAGGTTCCCATGGCGAAGGGGGAAATCTGGAGTTCTCAGTAGTTGAGGTTTGGGATGAGCAATCGTTCTTTCCACAGTTTAGACATGAGCTCGCAGATCAACGTTCGGAGGAGCTTGTGGCTTTTCTTGAGAAGCTCGATGAGGTGGTTGGGCCCGTGGACAGAGAAAACTGCTGGATCTGACTAGATGGTTCTTTTTCAGTTGGGAATGCCTACAGGGCGACAAGGGGACTGGCAACGTTTGACCCTTGGTGGATGTACGGTGGATTGCCGATGGATGTGGAAGTGGAAGATCCCAACTCGTGTATTTGAAGAGATTGTGACAGTCTGGTTTGCAATCTCATTCGAAGGATTTATTGGCTTAGACTTTCGTTCCCTACTCATGAGGATCTAGGTTTAATCCCGTCATATTTTTTGAAGGAGCATCTACATCGTGGCACATAAGATATGTCATTTTTCGAGGCATGTGATTGGAAACAGCATGTGGTTTCGCTTTTGAAAGGACGATTGGAGTGAGGGGGGGATACTGGTCGGTAGGTTCCCATGGCGAAGGGGGGAAATCTGGATTGCTCAGTAGCCGAGGTTTGGGATGAGCAATTGTTCTTTCCACAGTTTAGACATGAGCTCTCAGATCAATGTTCGTGGGAGCTTGTGGCTTTTCTTGAGAAGCTCGATGAGGTGGTTGGGCCTACGGACAGAGAAAACTGTTGGATCTGACTAGATGGTTCTTTTTCAGTTGGGAATGCCTACATGGTGATAAGAGGACCAACGACGTTTGACCCTTGGTGGATGTACGGTGGATTGCCGATAGATGTGTAAGTGGAAGATCCCAAATCGTGTGAAGGTATTCTTGTGGATCTTCAGTAGGGGTAGACTGCTGATGAGGGACATATTTGTTCGTTTCGTCTAGGGGGTGGATTCGGTTTGCCCCAGGTACTTTGAGGTTGTGGAGGATGCCGATTACCTTTTCTTCACTTGTAGTAGCTCTATGGAGGTCTGGAACCGCTTCGGAGATCAAGCGGTGAATACGGACCATGTCTCTAACTTTTGTGGTTCCATTGGATTGGATCGGACCGAAGAGGCAATGAGAAGGAAAGATTGAGGTGTGTGGCAATCATCTGGGCACTTTGGTTGGCTCAAAACGAGATGATACATCGCCAAGACTGTTTTCATGCGGAGAGTGTTGTGGCTCATGCTAATGTGATGACTGAGAGTTGGACAATGTAAATTGTACTTTCTTTTTCTTTTGTAATAGGCGTGTAATACTTTTTGGTGATAAATGGTGAAGTTTTTGGATATACACCTATACGGTGCATGCCCTTTTCCTTTCCAAAAATCCTCATCCTCTTGGGTTGAGTCTCCATAAGCTTGTTCTCTTTATTTCTTTTCTCCATAGATGTATAATATTTTAGAATAGTGTTGTATTTTCTACCATGTTGAATGACCCATCTATAAACATGGTTGTTAGCTAATGGAATGGAACAATTAAAAAGAAGATATTTTGAGTGATAGAGTGTTTCTTCCTCCTATTCCTCTCTCCCTTTCCTCTCTTATCTCCATATTATCTTTTCATTTCGCTCCTCCCTCAAAGTTTCCATTTCTTCTCTTCCTCTCTCCCTTCTTATTCCTCTCCATTATCTTCAAAGGACTCTTTCTTTACCTCATCATTATCGTCAAGTATCCCCCTCTCTCCCTATCTTGCTCTCCTATCTCTTCTCCCTCTCTAACTATTTCGTTCTCACATATCTTCTTCCTCTATCCCTTTCATCTCACCCTCCTTATCTATTTTCTTCCAATCTTGTTCTCTCCTTATCTCACTCACTCACTCTACATATATCTTCCTTTACCTTAAGATTCAAATATCTGGATATATCGACGATTATCGGGTATCGGATATTGACCGATATCGATACTACTATGTATCGTTTTCCTGGATATCGGTTGGTATATCAAGATATCAATGGGTATCCATCAAAACTTGAAGTTTTGAATGTAACTTTCTACCATATCGGCCGACATCAGTGTTGCAGAAGACGGTATTCGGTATTCAGTCTGAGGGGTCACTGAATAGAGAATAATCGGTATTCGGGCGACTATTCGGAATTATTCGGTTTTGTGTTTTTTAATATAAAAATTGTTTATAATACATATATTCTTATATTTTTATACATATATGGTCTTTATTTAACATGAATCCAAGATAGAAGTACCAATCAATATAATAGATATATATAATTTGACATTTGTGGCGATACCGTGGTAAAATGTAACCCATAAAAATTGAAAATTAAAAATAAAAAATAAAAATATCAAAAGTCAAACTCCAGTCGGCCTAATAGTCGGGCCAGTCGGCCGAATAGTCGGCCGACTATTCGGTCGGGCCGACTATTGGCCGAATGGGGGTCTATTCAGTCGGGGACCCCCCCGCACCTCATAGTCGGACCGACTATTCGGGATAGTCGGCCGACTATTGCAACACTGGCCGACATCGTCGATATCTATTCTATCTCACCATATCGAGCTATTATTGCATGCAACTTCTTTTAGATGTAATTTGGCTTTAGATGAGGCTTTCCTAAGGTGATTTTCGTCATTTTAGATGTATTTAGAAGTGGATTTCTTAAAGATTTTGTATATTTCGCGCTCTATTACTTATTCATGAGTTTTTCTAGGATTGGACTATGATTTCTGATATTTATTAAGATCTTAGGGAGATGGTTTGTAGAGTTTTCAATTTATTCATAACTATTCTAGATTTTTTATTTCTCTTAAATATTTTTAGGATATCGTCAAGATTTTGATGGTCGGGTATATATCGAATTCCATGATATCGCTCGATATCTCGCGAGATATCAGTAATTCGTCTCATATCGGTCAATAAATGAAGATTTCAGTACACCCAGATATCTCGATTGATATCGACCGATACCATCGATATGGGCTGATATTGCTCAATATCACACACTTTTTAATTTTTGATATATTTGTTTGGGATTTATCTTATGTATTTACTCCCGACATTAAAAACATATTATGAACCCTATTTTGAATGGGAGAACTTTGTCCCCTTTTGACGATGGAGATAAAACAATTCTAGAGCTGATTAAGGAATATCTTCATACATATATATTATATAGCTCATTAGCTTGTTCATATGATATCCGATATAGCTTGACATTTTGTTTATATATAATATGCGATGTGATGTAAAGTTAATGTGTTAAATACACGTCCTTGTTATCATGAAGTTATTATTGTTCATTGTTCCTTTCTAATATTTCTCAGCAACCAACAATCAACAATTAGCATTGACAACGGCGATATGCACGATATAATGTATATTGGCGTGTTAAATACACATCATTCTTGCATGTAAGTATGCATTTGTATGCTATTTATGATTTTAAGAACTAGGATTGTCTTAGTTTGCAAAAAAAAACAAATCTTTTTTGTACTATTTCCAAGATTTCCACCGATATCGTCTGATGCAGCGTGGGCCCCAAATATAGGGCCAAATATTTATTTATTTTTAATTGTCAATTTTATTTACGTTTTTGAGTTGTCGTAATGGTCTAATTAAATAATTGAGATCGCATGTGATCTCAACATTTATTCGTAGATTTAATTTGGTCAATTAATTAATTAGAGTCCAATTAGGGTAATTAGAGGTCAGTTGGGATTTTAAAATTTGTCAGAGTCAAATTAGGATAAAGTTGGTTGTCAATTTTAATTTGTTTACTATTTTTGTAAACCATCTCTCCTATATAAAGAGATGGTAAGTATTTTTAGGGAGTCAAGTATTATGATTGAGTTTATCTCACATTATCTCTCTCCCTTCTCTCTCTTATCCTCCTCCAACCTCTCGTATTCCCGGCGAGTTCTCTTCTCAACCTCTCCTTTTCTCCATCGATATTCCACCGCCAAATTATTTTAATTTTTATCGTCGACGCCAGAAGCCGTCTGCATCATTTGGTATCAGAGCATGGCTTACAGATCGTCCCCACGATCTGACGATCCGTCCAGATATTCGCGTCGACATGCATCAAGGGACCATCGCTCGTCCGACAGAAAACGACGAGCCAACGACGACTACGACAAGGAGACGGAGCGCATGTTACGTGATTTGCATCACTTGCAAACCACAATCCACTCCGAGTTTCAGGCCCTTGTAGCCAACTTCGAGGCCCTACGCGACGCCCAATCGAAGCCGTCAACCGTCGAAGCTGTTGCCGCAAGTTTTGACGACGAAAAACTCGCCGTGGAAGCCGATCTGGCCGCTGTCCAGACCGTTTCAGAAGTAGAAAACGTCGAAAAGCTTACTAAACAGGTACTTTCCGATTCGCAAGACTCTCCGGGATCGACCTACGCCTCAGCCACATCCCTCATGTGGACTCTCGCACCCTCCTACCCCCTCCCGTGCGCACCCAACGCTCCCAGCCCTCCGGCCACCCCTGCTCATCACCAAACGCATCCCCTCCAGTGCCAGCGCCCCCGCCCGATCACCCTTCAGCCCTATCACGCCGCCAGCCTCGCCAGAGCCAAACACCCCCCCTCTGCAGTCGCCCCATCACCGCCGCCAGCCCCTATCGATCCACCCGACGCCGCCTTTTGCTGATGAAAAAAGGAGCCCTAGCACGAGCCATCCTTACGGGCCGAAACAAAACTCCGAAATTCATGGCAAAAAAATTAAGTGGGGAAAATTACCGAGAAACCCCTCCTGACATGAATTTTTATTTAAAGGGTAAAGTGAAAGGCCACTCCTTCAATATGGGTTTAATTGGAGGGGTACGAAAATTGCAGGGACGCCCCCAAATTGAAAAGAACTACAAACGTAATGTTGAAAGATCTAATTGCAAGTTACAATCTCAGAGATGACTTCTCCAAGACACACCTACATCAAGCAATTCGTCGGGAGACGAATTTTTAAAACGGAGGAGAGTTGATGCAGCGTGGGCCCCAAATATAGGGCCAAATATTTATTTATTTTTAATTGTCAATTTTATTTACGTTTTTGAGTTGTCGTAATGGTCTAATTAAATAATTGAGATCACATGTGATCTCAACGTTTATTCGTAGATTTAATTTGGTCAGTTAATTAATTAGAGTCCAATTAGGGTAATTAGAGGTCAATTGGGATTTTAAAATTTGTCAGAGTCAAATTAGGATAAAGTTGGTTGTCAATTTTAATTTGTTTACTATTTTTGTAAACCATCTCTCCTATATAAAGAGATGGTAGTCCAGTATTTTTAGGGAGTCAAGTATTATGAAAAATTGAGTTTATCTCACATTATCTCTCTCTCTTCTCTCTCTTCCTCCACGCGATCTCCGCGGTTCTCCTCCTCCAACCTCTCGTATTCCCGACGAGTTCTCTTCTCAACCTCTCCTTTTCTTCATCGATATTCCACCGCCAAATTATTTTAATTTTTATCGTTGACGCCGGAAGCCGTCTGCATCATCGTCGATATATCCTGATATATCCCTTTTTCGGACCCGACCGATACGATATCGATATCAATATTTCAAACCTTACCTTTACCTTTCCTTCAATACTTGCCTCTCATCTCTTCCTTTACCGTCCTTATCCTCTCTCTCTCTCTCACTCCATCTCTCTCTCTCTCTCTCTTTAACACTTCCCCGGTCATCCCAATCTTTCTCTCCCTTATGTTCTTTCAATACTTCTTTTCCATCTCTTCCAGGTCACCATCTTATTAACTTTGTCCCTTCTTTTCCAACCTTCCACCATCTTCTTGATGCTTGACTTTTGTCCTATACATCAAAATCCTTCGCTGCGTATAGACTATACAACACATTTCTAGATAGGGGCACACTTACGAGTTACCATATCTAATAATCCATGTTAAAAGGGTTCAGAAATTTTATGCTATGCGTGGTTTCTCTAATCCAACCTTTATAAGATATGCACCAATGAACTATCACAACAAATAACTCTAACGAGTACACTTTTACATTTTTTATGTAATTTACAAATTTATTTTTGGAGCAATACCGTGGTATGATCTCGTGCATACCACGGAGTAACACCATAGGTGTTTTTGGAGCAATACTTCTTTAGTTTTTTTCTAAAGAAGAGCGGCTACCCACGATAGGTGTTCACCCAAGAGTAACACCATTTATAACAAGTTCATGAGTTCATGGTCATCAACCAAGATTATTTTTGGTTAAAAACGGGCGTGCATCAGAATATTGCACCCCCCAAAAAGTATATTAACAAAAAGGAAGGAACCAATTACACGAGCCAAAACTCAAGCAAAGTCTGAGTAAGATGCCATGGTTCTCTAATGGAGAAGGAAGTACTTCTCTTCTGTGGGTGGCTAGGGTTTACGGTGTTCCTTTTCTTTCACGTTCGTTGGAGTTTCTGCACGCGGCGCTGAGAGGCCTTAGAGTGGTTAGAAGCCTCCTTTCCGATGACTTGATGCCTGGTTCCGATCCGCGAGTGGTGGTTGTCCTCTTCGAAGGAAAAGTGCCACCTTCTTTTGACTCTTCTTGCTGCTTGTAAGTGGGCCGTGTGAGTTTCCTGCTCCTTGTTGAGGTGGTGCTGCCACTGTCGCCGCCGCCGTAACATTACGGTCATGTGGGCCCCTTCGGGAGCCGGTCCGCCTCTTCGAACCCGACTTTATTTTTGCCCTCAGGCGTTTTGGCTTCTCCACCAGCAGGCGGTTCGGTTCCCCTCTCTGTTGGAATCCCAACCATTTCGCCCCTTTCGAAGTCCTCTGATGGCACGCCATACAATCCAAGTGAACCGCTCCAACTGGCCATGGAGCCAAACCATTTGGTTTTTCCGACGGTTTCTTTCCCACGGGTCAACTCGGGTACCAAAGTTGGTATCCTCGCCCCGCTTTGGAGACTCACAGCCTCTAGCCCCTATTCGGGTGTTGCCTATTGCATATCTCGGACCCGGTGGTCTCGTTCAGTCGGATCCAATCCGATTGGATCCGATCTTATTGGATCATGAACCTCAGAGCCTGCTGTGTTGAGCGAGTGACGCAACTGCTCCCATCGCCAACCCCTTTCTTGCGGCTTCCTTGGGCCCTGTCACCACATCATCTGCAGTCCTTCTCTCGTCGGCGATTATCTCTGCTTGTCCTCATTCTGCGGAGCTTGGGGCGGTCAGGGTGGTTGGAGGCCCGATGTTGGGGCCTTCGGGGGAGGCACCTCTTTCACCTCTTGCTCTCTTTGTGGGATCCCCATCCGGGCCTCGGCTTGAAGACAGTTTGGGGGCGCCTTCCTTCTCATCTTGGGGGCTGGAGTTAAATGATGTGGTCGCCTCCCTGGAGCTTTGTGTTAGCAATGTTGGTGCATTCTTGCTAGCGTCTTCAAGCTCCCACTTGGTGCGGCTCAATGATGGTCAAAATTGGAAACTGAAATGCTATCGGCCTAGGAAGAAGCACTCCAGGGCCCCTCCTCATAATGCTTTGATCCAAGAAGATTTGGCTTTGATTGCGTCTGTTGCGGGGATGGTGCAGACCTCGGGTAATCTCAAAGTGCCACGATGAAAGTACTAACATGGAATGTGCGGGGTCTGGGTGACCCGGGCAAGCGGCAGATTGTGGGCAACCGTTGCGTCGAGTGGGGTTGTGACGTTGTTTTGCAGGAAACTAAGCGTGCATCTTGTTCAGGGATAACTTGGAATTTTGTTGGAGCTGGTTTGATCACATGCTTTCGTGCCCTGAACGCAGTTGGTTCGGCGGGTGGAGTAATTATTGGTTGGAAGGAGTCAACTTTCACGCTCAGGCCGGAGCTCGGGGCTAGGCACGTCGTCACGGTTCTTTTGGTGAATGTTGCTGAAGGATAGCTGCTCGCATTTTCTTACGTATATGGGCCCTGCTCGCCAGCTCTGAAGGGAGAATTACGGGTTGATATTCAGGCGGCTACATCAACTTTCTTGGGGTTATGCTGTCTTCCTCTAATCTACTATATATAATTGGGCAAGATTAGCCCAGAATCACTCTATTCATTATCTTGTTTTTCTGTAGATCATGCAAATCAAAAGTCGTTTTGACACATCACAGCGCCCAGATAGGAGGTAGTTGAGAGCGTCATAGATGTCCCAACATCACTCGTTTCTCGTCGGATAGGCCCCGTTCTGGGGGGGGGGGGGGGGGCAAGACCCGGATACCTTAGACTTTGCAGCGTTGATTGATGAACTTGAGTTGGAAGTGATCGATGCTAGCAACACTAGATATACATGGCGAAGCTCTGGCTCCCTCTCCCGTATTGATAGATTCTTGGCCTCCCAGGAGCTTATGAACTTGTTTCCGTTCTCTATCTTCTCTTCAAAGCCTCGCCCTGGTTCAGATCACTCGTTGTTGTTGTGGGTTTCTGGTGAGGAGGTGGTCCACTGCGGTTTCTTTCGATTCGAATGTGTGTGGTTGCTAGAGGACTCATTCAGGGAGCATGTCCACCGTCTCTGGCCCACTCTTATTTCTACCGGTTCGGCTGCTTCCAGATTTTCGCATAAACTGACCTTACTGCGGAAGCATCTCTGTGATTACAAGAGAGAGACCCGGGAAGTCAGTTTGGCATGATGCTTGTTTGCGGAGGCGGAGGTCAAGAGACTTGATGCCCTTGAAGACGCAGATGATTTGAGTGCCTCGGACCATTTGACTAGGAATGTAGCACAAGAAATTATATTGCAGGAGGACAAGAAACATGTCGTCGCTTGGAGGCAGCGCTCCAGGCAAAAATGGCTCAAAGAGGGGGATGCAAATACAGCTTATTTTCACCGGGTTGCGAGCGGGCGCCGACGTCGCAACACCTTCCGTTCTGTGATGGTGAATGGTGAGCTTGTGGATGGTGAACATCATATGGGAAGGGCCATTGCGGACTATTTCCATGATTTTTTCAGGTGCAAGGAGTCCACTTAATGGAGATGGGCGGGTGTCAGGGCTACCCGAATCTCGGTGGAGCATGCGAACAGTCTTGAGGTGGGCTTCACGTTGGAGGAGGTTAAAAATGCGGTGTGGAACCTAAATGTCGATGGCACTCCTGGTCCGGATGGCCTCATGGTGTTTTTCTTTTCGGAGTTCTAGTCTTTGGTGGGACGGATTTTCTTGAGGTTGTGAACGAATTTGCTGAAAGTAACCATGGCTTCAATAGATTAAACATGGCTCTTATTTTCCTCCTACTGAAGAAGGATGTGGTTGAAAGAGTTGAAGATTTCTGGCCTATTGCTCTGTCCAATGTGTAGAAGTTTATTATGTTGTTGTATCTTTTATCTATTTATCTTTTCATTTGTCTACCTTTTGTAATTTGCCCATAGGCCTCTCCTTATATAAGAGAGTCTAGGGCTCAAGGAATAAACACGACTCTTATTTTTCCCAACATGGTATCAGAGCGGTGGTCCTAGACCGGAGCTCTCGTACCGAACCCTAAATCTAGCCCTCCACCTTCAAGCCCCCCCGCGCCCCCCTCACGTGCCGTCCTTCGGCCTCGCGCTGCCCTTCGGCGCCGCCTTCGGCCCCGCGTGCCGCCCTTCGACGCCGCCTTTGGGCCCGTGTGTCGCCCTTCGGCCCTGCGCCGCCTTTCGGCACCACCTTTGGGCCCGTGCGCCGCCCTTCGGCCCCGCGCGCCGCCCTTGCCGCCCTTCGGCCCTCTTCGGCCACGCGCGCCCTTGTCGGCGCCCTAGGGTTCGACCACCCCACGTGCTGCCCTAGGTCTCCCGTGCCCTAGGGTTCGGTCATCCCTAGGGTATCTCCTTCGTGCTGCCACTGTCGTCCCTAGGGTTCCGTCGTCCCTAGGGTTCGGCCGTCGTCTACCTAAGGGGCTCCTCGCCTGCGCCTCCACATTGATGGGTTTGGTTGTGTAAAGTCTACACATGCAACCAAGCCTCTTCATGTCAATGTAGACTAAGGGTGCGTTTGGTTCGTGGGTTATCCCCGGATGGATAACCCTGTTTTGTATTTGTGTGTTTGGTTGATGGGTTAAGGGTTGGGAGGGTTTGTAAGATGTGATTGTATTGGAATTTGAAAAAGTTGGTAGTTATTATGTTATGATTGTATTGAAATTTGAAAAAGTGGGTGATTGTTGTGATGTGATTGTATTGAAGTTTGGAATAGTGAGTAGAAGTTGAGTAGTTTATGATTTTTTGATGATATGATGGTATAATATATATTTTTTTGGTTGAAAGAGAGTGGGACCCACTAGTGGGTTGGGAATATGGGTTTTGGGGGGTAACCCACCCAAAGTGGGGGGTAACCCCCCAACCAAACGCACCCTAAAAGTTTATCTTGTCTACAACCCTGGTTCTCTCTAGTCACAATGTCAGAAAGCAATGTAGAGATCCCTACTACATGCGCCTTCAGAGGTCCTGCGCCTATTGTGAAGATGGATGGATCCAACTACGAGTTATGGGCCATGCAGTTCATGAGCCTAATGAAATCAATGGGTAAGAAACATATTCTTACCGAAGATGAGCCAACAGAGAAGACTGGGTTGTATGCCTCGTAGGAGGCTGATGACGCTTATGCTCAGGTTTGTTTGTCTGGTGCTCTGATTCCAGATATTGCTAACGATGCCTTGCACCAACCCACTGCCAAAGCCATGTGGGATATCCTTGCTGCCATGTATTCTCAAGCCAAGAATGAGACAAAAATCTTACAGCTCCAGCATGACATCTTCACGATAAAGCAAATGGTCGACCCCTGCATGCTCATTACACTGCATTGCGGGGAATGTCTGAGAGGCTTCATAGCTTCATGCCTCTCACAGCTACTCCTGAGCAATTGAAGATATATCGAAATGCCACGATGGTATGAGTGTTTCTAGCCTCTCTTGACTCGCAGTATGAGGCTGCTTCATCTCAGATTCTGGCGGATGCTACCATTCCTCCTATGGAGGAGGCTTTTCGGAGATTGAGCCGAATCAACATCTCGAGCCTGGTTACTGTGCCTAATTCGTCTGCTATGGCGGCCTCTCGCGGAAGAGGCAATTCATCCCAGTTTCGTGGATGAGGACCACGTGGTAGGGGTGGCCGTGGTCGTGGATCACAGTGTACTTACTGTCATCGGACTGGTCATACAGAAGATACATGCTACTCCAAGCATGGTTTCCCAGCATCTGCCCGTGCAGCAGAACAGATTCAACATCAGGGCACTACACATGCAGTAGATCCACGATATGATGACCTTGTGTCTCAATTAAGAGATATCATACCTCCAGCTAGTATTCCTTCATCTGTTTCAGAGAGCAGCTTGGACGTTGCTTCTACTGCAAAAGCTAGTACCTTAGGTAGCGCTCATACCTCTACTTTCTACCAGGGTTCAGGTACCTCAGAATGGATTGTAGATTCAGGTGCCACACATCATTTGTGTGGAGATAGACATCAACTCACATCCTACAAGCAAGTTTCCCCAGGAAGGACAGTCGTCATACCAGATGGGACTCATTCCCCCATCACAGGATAGGGACAGATTGCCTTGACACCTTCTATGCAGTTGCAGAATGTGCTTCATGCTCCTAATTTCTCAATGAATTTATTGTCAATTAGTCATATTACTAAGGATTTACATTGTCGAGCGATATTTGACCCATCATCTCTTGTGGTTCAGGACATTCTCACGGGCAACGTGATTGGACATGGCCGTGAGCAAGGCGGGTTGTATCGACTGGTCAATACACCTTATGCTGGAGCATCATCTCATTCCACTGGACATGTCTCCCCGTTTCTATGGCATCTGCGCTTCGGTCATCTTCCATTTCAGAAACTACGTCAAGTTCTTCCTCAAATTCCATCTTGCTTGTCGTTCAATTGTGAAGCTTGTGAGTTAGGGAATCATCATCGGTCTGTCTTCCCTAGTCGTCAGAGTCGGAGCAGGAGCTCTCCATTTGAGTTTTTTCATATTTATATTTGGGGTCCAAGCCGTGTTCCCGATCATCAGGGACACAGGTTTTACATAGTTGATGTGGATGATTTTAATCGTTTGTCTTGGGTCTTTCTGTTAAAGAATAAATCAGAAGCGGGCAACACTACTATGAATTTTATTAAAGAAGTGCAAAATGTTTTTTCGATTTCTGTCAAAATTGTGTGAACTGACAATGCCCTTGAATTCTGTACTCATACATTATCTCGATTTCTTTCATCCCATGACATTCTTCATCAGACGTCTTGTGCCTATACATCCCAACAGAATGGTGCCGCGGAGATAAAACATCGCCACCATCTTGATGTCACCCGTACCCTTCTTATCCAAAGTTGTGCTCCACACTCTTTCTGGGGAGATGAGGTTCTCATTGCATGTTATCTCATTAACTGCATGCCCTCGTCCGTGTTGGGGGAGAAGATACCTTTCTCTCTTGTCTTTCCTGACAAGGATTTATTCTCACTTACTCCTCATGTCTTTGGGTCTGTTGCGTTTGTTCACCAATTGTCTCCAGGGATTGACAAGCTCTCTCCTAGAGCTGTCAAATGCGTTTTTGTCGGGTATTCCAGGACTCAAAAGGGGTATCGTCGCTATGATCCGTTGTGTCGAAGATATTATGTCAGTGCAGATGTCACGTTTTTTGAGTCTATCATGTTTTTCTCTCCTACAGGTGACATGTTGGTGCCATCAACCACTACTTATGAGATCTATATTCATCCTCCACCGTCCCCACCACCGATACCACCTCCACCGCCGCCAACACCTCCTCCACCTTCCAGTTCGTTGATTCCTCCTTTACCACACCACTACAGTCGACGGCCATCCCCTGCTCATGATCATGGTCAATCATCAAGCATGCTCCAGGTTTGTTCTGATAACATTAGTTCTAATGATGGGATTGATGATACTTCTCAGCAGGAGCAGGTAGGGGATGATTTGGATGGTGGTACAGCTGACGCAGAACTTGATTTACCTATTGCGCTAAGAAAGCAGAAGAGGTCATGTGCTTCATATCTGATTGCCTCTCATGTTATCTTTGAGCGTCTAACAAGGGACATCAGGAGGTTTGTCGTTGCCTTATCCGCTATGAACATTCCATGGACTCACCAAGAGGCATTAGCTGATAGTAGATGGTGTCTGGCTATGGAGGAAGAGATGGCAGCCCTTCGGTCGAGAGGTACTTGGAGCCTTGTTCCAACCCCTACCGGGGCATCTGTTGTGAGTTGCAAGTGGGTTTTTACAGTGAAGCAAAATGCAGATGGCATTATTGATAGGTACAAAGCTCGACTGGTTGCTCGTAGTTTTACTCAGACGTATGGGGTAGATTATCTTGACACGTTTTCTCCTGTTGCTCGTCATTCTACCTTAAGGATTATTTTATCTGTTGCCGTAATTCGAGATTGGCCTTTGTTTCAATTGGATGTGAAAAATACCTTTTTATATGGTGATCTTCAAGAGGAAGTTTACATGCAACAACCACCTGGGTTTACTGTTGAGGGGGAGTGTGTGCATGTATGCAGACTTCATAAGGCAATATATGGCCTAAAGCAGAGCCCGAAAGATTGGTTCCAGAAGCTCTCAGATTTGTTTGAGAAGCAAGGGTTCAAAAGGTCGAATGCAGATCATTCTCTCTTTGTACAGAGGACATCCAGAGGCACGACTGTCATTATGGTGTATGTTGACGATTTAGTTATTACAGGAGATGATATGCAGGGAATAAAAAGAGCAAAAAACTCATGGGTCGTGAATTTGTTACCAAGGATCTAGGAGGACTTAGTTATTTCCTGGGATTGGAGTTTGCTAGAAATGAAAAGGACTTGTAATGGCTCAGAGAAAGTATGTCACTGACTTGTTAAGTGACACATGTATGCTTGGATGTCGACCTGCTTCTACACCCATGGACCCAAGCATGAAGATGCATGATGATGATATTGAGGAGGTTGAGAGGAGTAGATACAGGGAACTGGTAGGGAGGCTTTTTTATATTACTATTACCAGACCAGATATTTCATTTGCAGTAAATAAAGTGAGCCAGTTCATGGAGCAACCTCGTCAGGTACATATGGATGCTATACATATGATACTAAGGTATCTTAAGTCATCTCCAGGTGCATGATTGCTATTTAGGAAGGAGGGCGCTATTACTATCTCAGCATGTGCGGATGCAGACTATGCAGGGTGCCCACATGATAGGAAGTCTACATCAGGCTTTGCTATATTTGTTGGAGGATCACTTGTCTCATGGAAGAGTAAGAAGCAAACTGTAGTCGCGTGATCCAGTGCTGAATCGGAGTATAGAGCTATGGCCCAAGCATGTGCAGAAGTGATGTGAGTTCGTGCAGTTCTGACAGATCTACATATAGATATTCCTCTTCCCATGTTGCTGAAATACGACAATCAGGCTGCATTATTTATTGCAAATAACCCTGCATTTCACGAGAGGACAAAGCACATTGAGGTTGATTGCCATTATATCCGTGATATGATCCAGAAGGGCTTCATTTCTACAACAAATGTCAGCTCAAGAGACCAAACGGCTGACATCCTTACTAAAGCTTTGCTTCGGGGTCCCTTTCAGAAGTGCTTATCCAAGATGAGCACGATAGATATCTATGCTCCATCTTGAGGGGAATGTAGAAGTTTATTTATGTTCTTGTATCTTTTATCTATTTATCTTTTCGTTTGTCTACCTTATGTAATTTGCCCATAGGCTTCTCCCTATATAAGAGAGTCTAGAGCTCAAGGAATAAACACGACTCTTATTTTTCCCAACACAATGCTATCTACCTCATTGTGACGAAGGTGCTTGCCACTCGTCTGGGCAAGGTTATGGACCACTTTATCTCTCCTTGGCAGTCCGCCTTCATTCCGTCAAGACAGATTGGTGACAGTATCACTATGGCTACAAAAAATTGTTAATGATTGGCGAAGACGTAAGACGAAGGGTTTGCTATGGAAGGTGGACTTCTTCAAGGCTTATGATTCAGTCGACTGACGATCTCTCTGGACGGCTCTTAGCAAGTGTGGCTTTCCGACCAGGTGGATTAGCTGGATGAAGAGATGTGTCACGACAACCTCCTATTCTGTGTTGATAAACGACCGCCCAGAGGGGGGTTTCTTTCAACCTCAACGAGTGTCTGTCAGGGTTGCCCTCTTGCTCCATTGCTTTTCACCATTGTTGTTGACGTCTTGGCTTGTATGGTGCGCCGTGTGGCTGAGAATGGCCTTTCCAAGGGCTATATGAGTGGCGATTTGTCTATTCCTCTGTTGCAGTATGCAGATGACACCATCTTCTTCCTTGAAGGCGCCAAGGAGGAGGCTAGGGGCATGGCTTTAACTCTGGAAATCTACAACGAGATATCCGGCCTTACTCCGAACCTTGGAAAATCTTCTTTTGTGCCTTTTGGTCTGTTGAATGAGGAGATTGGAGATTGTGTTGGGGCCCTTGGTACAAATGGTGGTTCCTTACCTCTTACCTATCTGGGGGTCCCTCTAGCAGTAGGAAGGACTCGGATCGCAGACTGGCTCCCTCTAGTGGAGAAAATGTAGAGAAAGCTGGCGGGCTGGAAGGTGGGGTTACTTTCTCGTGGGGGGAGATTGGTTTTGGTCAAGGCGGTCATGTCGTCCCTCCCTTTCTTTTTGATGTCATCTCGCTTGCCGTCGGTTGGCATTCAGAGCAGACTCGAGAAGCTTATGCATCGTTTTTATGGGGAAAGTCGGGACATGAGAATGTCGGCACTCACCTGGTGGACTGGGAGATTATCTGTTTGCCAAAGGAAGAGGGCGGCCTTTAGAGACTATGAACAAGGTTTTGTTGTTGAAATGGGTGAGCCGTATTTGGGGCAATGATGACGGAATTTGCTGCCGTCTTTTTCGTCAGATTTATTAGGTTGAAAATCGTAATGTCCGCATACAGCTTTCTCCTGCTCTTTCCTCTGCCTTCTGGAAGGGTATTTGCTCAGTCATGCCTCAATTTCACCACTTGTTTCATGTGGTGATTGGTGACGGAAATTCCTTCTCCTTCTGGAAAGATGACTGGTCGGGCGAAGGGTTACTAGCAGATCGATTTCCAAGATTGTCTGCTTTGGCTGCGGATCACAATACACGGGTATCAGAGTGTTGGACTGACGGTAACTGGATGCCTTCTTTTATTTCTGATTTTTCTGACCAGCGTCTTGAAGATTTCCTTTTATTGCTTGACTCCATTCGGTCTAGAAATAGACCGTCCTCGGGGTATAACCATTGGGTTTGGCGTCATAACTCCTTTACTGTGAGAAGGGCTTGCCAGGCCTAGCCAGACCGCCGCCTACTAGAAATGACTCTCTGCTTCGGGATTGCAATCTTATTTGGGAAATGCGCCTTCCGAGCAGGATTGGCTTTTTTTATGTGGTTGCTGAGAAGAAGACGAATCATAATTAGAGACCGTTGTGCATGACTTTTCCATGCAATCTCGGACAGGTACCCTCTTTGTGATTCTTTATTGAAACCATGGAACATCTATTTTTCAATTGCGAGAAGTTGTGCAACTTTGGGAGGAAATTGATTTGCACTGGGTTAATACTCAAGACTTGGATAGCTTCTGGGAGTTGTTATACTGCGGAAAGAGCCGCCCGCAGTCGGTCGTACTCCATCCACTTTCTTTGATTTGGTCTATCTAGTTGGGAAGGAATGGGGCCCTTTTCTCTAACGAGCATTTTTATTGTGAGAATGTTGCTTTTTTTTGCTAAGTGACTCATGGATTCCTGGACCTTATGAACTATTCTGTAAGTCCTTTCTGTTTCCTTAATATATTGGGGCGAATACAGTGGCTAGGGAAAGGGGGCGGGTAGGGGCCATGCCCCCCCTCCCAAATTGCAAACTATATAAGAAATGGTACTCAGTCAACTTTCTTCCAATTTTGCCATAGTCATCCTATCAAAATAGAAAGTTGTGGTCCCCTTGCCACCCAAATAGCAATTTATGATTTGCAATCCCAATTTCCTCTTATTTTCTGGCATGCCCTTTTTAGCAAAATAGACAACAAGTTCCGTCCCCTCTAATCCTTTTTTCATTATTATTCCTCCAATTTGATATTACAAATAAATCTTAAAAAAATCAAATCTAATTGTTGTATCGCATGATTTGTGGCAATGATGACCTCATTATAGATGTAGATAAATCTCAACTGGACAACTAGGGGTGTGCATGGTTATGTAGTTTAACGTACTCACCTCGACCTAGAA
This sequence comes from Ottelia alismoides, assembly GCA_037367405.1. Classification (NCBI taxonomy): domain Eukaryota; kingdom Viridiplantae; phylum Streptophyta; class Magnoliopsida; order Alismatales; family Hydrocharitaceae; genus Ottelia; species Ottelia alismoides. The sequence goes on from JAZKJV010008562.1 coordinate 142,042, forward strand.
AAAACGACCCGGGACGTTTTGATATCTGCTCAAATTATACGGGTCGAATACCATGATCCAAACCCATCCGTAACTTGTAAGTGATCGAAATAAGTATACCTGGGTAACCACGGGTATCCAAATATATGTAGACGGGCATGTGCTATTTGAACTTGTGAGAATGAATATATTATCTCTTTTGTTGTTACTTGTTAATCATATCTTCTTTGGCTCATTAAATTTCCTCTGAATGTAGTACAATATTATACTGACCGGACCATTTTTATATGAGTTGGATCCGACCTCCATTTCTTCAATTGTTGGAATTAGGATGAGCTTAATCCAGACCCATAAATATTAGCAAAAACCTGACCCGGCCCGACTTCCAAATGTACGAGAGGAAAGCTTACCAATGAGTCGACTTCAACAACAAATTCAATTGATAAGTATCCACTTCTTGTTTGATCCTCTATGGAGCGCATGATGGACCTTTGCTAATGTAATGATGCGACTTAAGCAGTGCAATTAGAAATTTAGAATTGCGGTGTAATTGACGACTCGATGTCGTTCATGAAGTCGATTATGTTGATACGCTGCATCTGGGTGCATGATTAGTTGAATAGTAGATTTTAATCATTTTAATTTATTTTCCTCGAATCGAGGTATGCACTACTATAGATAGTGGATTCTAATTGTAATTATTGTTGCTATCGCAACTCGAATTATTGTGTAATACCTTGAGTCCTTCCTTCAGGGTCGCAAACTCTTAGATGATTATGCTAATATCTCTCCCTTTTTCCACTGATGCGAACTCCCGAGTGATGATTCCAGTGCACGAATCCTTCCTTCGATGCCTCTTCTCTCTCACACCTTCAATATTGTCATCTAGTATTTATGTGATTACAAAAGCATGATTTTATCTGATCACACCAATTAATGATGAATGTGATAATTTCATCTCTAGATTGAGCAATGCGACTAAACAATGGATTCAGTAATGCTTAGCAAAATTTTCACCGGGTGCTAGTAATCTTTAACAAATTTTCTAATTTGATCATGGGCATTGCACAATACCTACACCATCTACATTATGATATTGTAAGCTAACAGGTAGAGATCATATTTACGTATTTGTAATTGTAATATGACAAGTTAACACCATTAAAAAATCATGATGGCATTTACATATTAGTTATTAATGGAAATGTAACAATGATTTGAACTAAATGACAATATTTCACATAGTTACATGGATACTTGTGAGTACCTGCAATCTATCCACGTAACGCCAGTAGCCTTTAGAACCATATACCCATCGAAACAGGTCAGGTCAACGCATATCCCTCTGATGATGAGTCGGGACGGATCACGAAGAAACAGTTTGGATACCCACCTTATGAACATCCATATTGACAACTCATCCCTCCATAAACTCCAAACCTTTGCATTAATCAACTCTTTTAATCGGCACAAGAACCCCGTCGAAGCATCTTTTCCAGATCTTATGGTTTCCCGATCTTCGCAAGTTACTGGTGTGTGATGCCAAACTGTGCATCTTCTTAGAGGTAAGGTAGATATTTTTTTATAAGTGTTATAGATGGTAGTTTAAAAGAAATCTGAATGATAAATTTGATCATGGTTTTTATACGTCGTATGGAAAATAATTTTGGTATGGTTGTACACTCATCTAAGTTATTAACCAATAAGTTAATACGCTTCTTTAAACATCAATCATCATTTTTTAATCAAAGAATTTGAACTGTCTATATACGTATTTTAATTTATTAAAGCTTGGCCCCACCTACACAAAATTTCTGGCTCCGCCCCTGGGCGAATACCATATCGTGTATCCTCCTTTTTTGACTTAAAAAAAAGTCTGAGTAAGATGCACACCATTCTCAACAAAGAACCAATAACCATGATTTATATCATTTTTAAAAGATATTTAAATCATTTCAACATAGAAACACCCACTTAAATGGTCTTCTGGTGGTAGTGCAGTGTGGCCACCACCCAAAGGATCAAGGTTCAAATCCGCCCTTGTGGGTGTTGAGTTAGGTAGTCAACAATCAGCATAAAAAATAATCGAATCTTTCAACATGAATTTGAGTAAGAATCCATGTACCCGACCCTATTTATAGTGGAAGAAGGTTTTGCCAACATAGAAACACTCATTACAGAAAACCACTGCATTTCCATGTACTAGTTACCAAGTGATAAAATACTCACTAGCGAACCATCTCTGCAAGTTAATACATATTGACTTTTTCCGCTCAAGAAAAATCTATAGTTTGTCTTTATTTGACCAAATGTCCTTGGATGCATTTTTTGTTTCTTTTTTTAACGTCTTACATTCACTTTGTTTTGGGCCAGTTGCATTCATGTTTTTCCATATCAATACCCATTTTCCTTTGACCGCTTTAAAATTCAGTTTGCCAATTCTTCTATTATTGCCATGGTAATACTCTTTTTCTTTGAATCCCATTTTAAATCATTTTTAAATGCAGCTCATATCAGTAAAAATAATACGCAACAAGATAACTGGTCAGCCGGAAGGTTATGGATTTGTGGAGTTTAACTCCCATGCAGCTGCTGAAAGAATTTTGCAGACTTATAATGGGACCCCGATGCCTGGTGCCGAGCATTTGTTCAGACTTAATTGGGCCTCATTTGGCTTAGGAGAAAGGAGACCTGATGCCGGACCTGACCATTCCATTTTTGTTGGTGATTTAGCGCCAGATGTAACGGACTACTTGTTGCAAGAGACCTTTAGACTTCAATATCCGTCAGTCCGAGGTGCCAAAGTTGTGACTGACCCCAGTACAGGACGATCAAAAGGATATGGATTTGTCAAATTTTCTGATGAAAATGAAAGAAATCGTGCAATGACTGAAATGAATGGAATGTATTGCTCTACTAGGCCAATGCGTATCAGTGCTGCCACACCAAAGAAAACTACAGGAATTCAACAACAATATCCAGTTGCCAAAGGTTATTCCTTAGACAATTTGATAGTTTTTTCACGTTTTTTTTGGTAGTAAATGTAGCGACAAATTGATTCTGAAGGAGAGATTCACTCCCATCTTTGTTGTCTGCGTTTGCTTAAATTCCAACAATAAATAAATGTTTTAATCTCATTGTATAATAACTCAGGCACTTGTTTCTATGAATTTGTCCTTTCTGTATCTAATGTGTGTACATGTAGAGAGCAATCCCATATATGGTTTTCCTTATACCGCACCAAAACCATGTTATAAGATCTGTAATGTTTACTCTTTCCCATGAAAAAAGGGCAAGTGTTATTTTGCCCCTCTGCCCTCTGCCCTCTGCGTCCAATTACTGTTATAGCTTACCAATTCAGCTTCTAAAGGCTGTTGGATGTTAGTCCAGCCTACACGTTTTTAAATTTATTTTACATTGTTACACAAATAATTAGTGTGAATAGAGAGAAGAATGTTTTTCTTCTTATTGTGAGTGGGTATCCCAACCCTCCTTATATAGGGACAAAGTAGGGCTAAGGTCACACCGAAGAGACATCACAAACAGACAAAAGACAAAGATACCCTCGAAGGGATTTACAACGAATATCTCTTTATACTTTCCTCATGTCGGAGCATGGCTATCTATCATGCTCAACTTGGACAAACATATCTGAAAAGGTTCTCTGGAGAGTGCGTTGGTAAAGATGTGTGCTGTCTATTAACTCTATTCTGATAAAGAAATGTGATCAATATAGATAAGATCCTTTTGTAGCATATCTCTGGTTTAATGACAATCCACCTTTATGTGCATTTCTCTCATGAAAAGCATGGTTCTTTACTGTAAAGAAGATTGCTTGCTTGTCACCCCATACATAGGGAGATGTATCTATATATGTAAATTTATTGAAGCAGATGATCCACATCATTTCTGCAGTGGCTTGAACCAATCCATACCAATATATTCGGGTTCAACAGTAGATCTACATACAACCTGTTACTTCTTACTCTTGTAAGTGACGAAGGAATCACTGGGAAACTTTAGACTTTGCTTGAGACTGGAGATATCTTTGTGAAGTCAACACAACTTCTAAGACTCCATCGCAATAGCAAACCAAGTGACTGATGCATTTAGACATCCTCTAATAGGTCACCGACTATAAATGCGTTCTTAACATCAAACTAAAAGAGAGACCAATCTTTGCTTACTGCAATAGCAAGGATACTCTACATGACTGGCCTTTATAGATAATGTATCATGATAGTTTATGTCATGGGATTCAGTAAACCTTTTTGTATGAAAGCCACTCGTAAAGCAGCTGTAGGGTGGTCATTTCCTCTACCATACTAACCTTCCACCAGTTATTGGCAAGTGCCTCCTGTTTTTAGGAATCATCACTGCTGAGAGAGCCTGGCAAAACTGCTTGTATTCGTATGAAAGCCGCTCGTGGGTAAGTGGATCATTTGCTTCTACCTTTCTATAGAGCTGTAGGTAGGTCAAAGTCATTTGACGGGCCTGCCTGCTTCCTATTGTTGAGTATTTGAGTTATGCATGATCGGATACTCTTATTTTATATCCTTTTGGGATGGAAATCCTGGAACACTAATAATGAGGAGGAATTGTTGGGAGTTCATCTTTGAAAATCTTTGCTTTTTAAATGAGTCATATCAATTATTCCAAGGGATATGACTCAAAAAAATTAGGGATTTTTACATCCATAACCCTGAGTAATTTCGCAATTACATTCATAACCCCGTGAAATCACGAATTACACCTTGGATCCCGAAAAATGCTTAACTCTTATATGGTATAACCTTGTGTTAGTTGGCATCTATTTTATCCGTTAACTCTCATGGAAAATGTTATATATTACCAATTTTACCCCTAAAACCATATCACATTTATAAATGTACGCCATCTTCTAGGTTGTGCCCCCTCCCCCCAATCCAGCCGCCTCCTACCGTGGAGCCCCTCCCGATTGTCTTCCTGCAAGCGCTCAAGACCGCCCAGACGCAAAGCCGCCTCCAGCACAGTCCCCCCGCTGCCTCCACCGCCTGCAAACCACGCCCCATGCTGCGGATTCTCGCCTCACGCAGAGCCCCCACCGCCCAACCCCCCGCACCCCCACCTCCTCACGCAGTAGAACCTGCCGTCCTGATACCGAGCCCGACCCCCGCTCCGCCTGCCCAGCCCGGCCCCGACACCTCGCCTATCTCCCTGCAGAGCCTCTCCTTGCCTGGAAGCGCCTCTCCTTCCTGCGGCCCATCACCGCCACCTGCTTGTCCCTCCCACTCCGCAAGCCCCGCTTCTCCCTCCCGCCCGCCTCATGCCTGCAGCACTGATTTTGTTTTTTTTTTCCTGAAAGCAGTTGGAATATTATGGGTTAAATTAATAAAAAACTAACGGAGGGTTATAGGTGTGGGACGGAGTGACTATTTGGGGTTTGTTGTGTAATTCACGATTATGCAGGATCATGATTGTAATTGCAGAATTACTCAGGGTTGTGGGTGTATAAATCCCAAAAATTTAGTCCTAGGGATATCCAATCCAATTCATTTTTTTCGGTATGACACCTTCATGAATGAGGGGATATTACTTTTTTTGGATCCAAGTCCGAGATTGAATCTGGATAGATCTGAATGGAGGCAAAGAATCCATGTAGCCGGCTCTACTTAATGCGGGAAAAGGCTTCGTTGTTGTTGTTGTATAACACCTTCATGAATGCACACAGACATTAGTCTATACCAGTTCATGGTGTTGGAAACGGTCACCATTTTGAAAAAGGAGAGCCCTCTGAGGAGTGGTTAGTTTTAAGCCAATCAATCTAATGTCAGGGATCTATCAGAGGCTGAGTTGTGTGGTTCTTTTTGTCTTCCACTTTCCAATATTAAGAGATAAGTTCTTCCAGAGGGTAGATGTGCAACTGCTTTCATATATTTAAAAATTGATGATATATTGCAGTGCACGCCACGCATGCTATATCTGGATGCAGCCATTGAAATTCCATAAAGATATTCGGATGTCATTATGCATCTCAGAAATGAGATGATTAAGGTGAAAGAAGCAAGCAAAATCATAATGATTAATACTTCTATTGTGTAAATAAACATGTTGTAGTGGATGCTTGCATCTTAATCGCAGTTTTCTGTAGTGAGATTGTTTATTTAGTTCAACCCAGATAGGATTAGATTTTTGAGTGATCAGTCTTTGGAGAAATTCAATTTCGGGTTAGCTCGGAAAAGGGAACTGTTGAGAGATTTCTATTTTTTTATATTTGTTTTTGATGTTTGTTTCTTTCATGCACCTCTTGTGTTATTTACCCATGGCTTTTCTCCTATATGAGAGAGCCCTATGGTCTCTAAATGACATTCGAAGTTCATTTTTCCACCAACATGGTATCGAAGCAACGGTCCTAGATCGGGGTTCTCAAATAAACCCTAACCCTACCCCCTACCCCCCCTCCTGTCGTCGCCGCCAGTCAGCAGGCCCGACCGTCCCTAGTTGCACCTCCATCTGGTCCCTCCCTTCGGCCAGCAGTTCCGGCCGCCCCTAGCGGCACCTCCATCCGGCCAGCAGGTCCGGCCACTCCTAGCGGTTGTTCCAGCCGCCCCCAAGGTTTGAAAAAACGAAAGGCGGAACGAGGCGTTTTCCCTGGAAGCGAGGCGAGGCGTAGCCTCGAGGCGGTCGAGGCGTAAGCCTCAGTTTGTATAGAAAAATAATTATAAAACATATAATAAATATATTTATTGGTGAATTATTATAATCTGACAAACATATAGTATATAACAATGTAATATACGATGATATTATTAAGATAAGAACACTAAAAAAGGATATGTTAATGCCATAAACCTTTCTACTAAATTTCTACCAAATCAAAAGGAAACCATTGGCTATAACTATCACTAACTTTTTTATCAAAAAGGGATTGGCTATAGTTGCCACTAAAGATATCTAAGTTGTTGATATGAATCATACGATTTGAATCCTAATCATATGTTCTACTGAACCGGATGAAGAACGTAATGATGTTCCCCCTGTGCCACCATACCCTACCAGTACGGGGGTCTCGCCCCCGTCCAAAATTTTTTTCTTATATGTGTATTCGAATTCGTATACGCTTTCTTATATATTAAAGGTGTAATAGTAAGACTTTATTGAAATAATTGGACATGTTAATGTTAAATATGAATATGAAAAAGGTTAAATTTAAGCATATGAATATGAAAGAGGTCAAATTTAAGCATTCATCTTCCATAAATATATACTCAACAACAAAACCTTTATAAACATATGAAAATACGAATAGGATAATTTTTTTCTTTAAAAAAATACTTGAAAAAGCCCCTGACGCCTCACCTTGCGCCTCGCCCCGCCTCAACGCCTCGCCTCGCCTCGACCGCCTCAGGCATCCGAGGCGCACGCCTCTGCCAGGGGGTCTGAGGCGGTCGCCTCAGGGCGATTTCCCAACGCCCCGTTTCGCCTCGAGCGCCTTTGCGCCTCGAGGCGCGTTTTTTTAAACCATGGCCGCCCCTAGCGGCAGTTCCGCCCATCCCTGCACCCCAGCCATCGTCGGCCACCCCAACCATCGACGACCGCCCCTTGTCGGACAAACCAGCCACCGTACGGCCATATGGACTGATTTTGACCGGAATACATGATTTTTGACATATAAATCACGTTTTCCGGCCATAAACTACAACAAGGATTGGAGAGGATGGTTGTATGAGTCTACACGTACAACCATTCCTTCGTATGATTGTGTAGACTTGCTCAAATAAGTCTACTTCCCAGTTTTGTTTTGGATTTTCAGCGATTAATCCATCATATCAGAGAACAAGTGTGACGTTTTTTTGTTGTTCGGTGCCTTAAAGGGCCCGGCTCCTATAGTGAAGATGGATGGGACCAACTACGAGTTGTGGTCCATGCAGTTCCGCATTCTTATGCAGGATACCCTAAAGACAGGAAGTCCACTTCTGGCTTTGCTATTTTTGTTCGGAGCTCATTCGTGTCATGGAAAAGCAAGAAGCAAACAGTGGTTGCTAGATCTAGTGTAAAATCTGAGTACAAGGCCATGGCATAGGGGAGCACAGAGATGATGTGGGTTAGATCGGTCTTGACTGATCTTGCTATTGAGGTTCCTCTTCCCATGCAGCTTTTATGTGACAATCAAGTAGCTCTTTTTATTGCCAATAATCATGCATTTCATGAACGAACCAAGCATATAGAGGTATATTGCCACTATACCAGAGACATGGTCCATAAGGTTCTCACATCCACTTCTCATGTTTCTACTGGAGATCAGACATGTGATATCTTTACCAAGGACTTTGCTAGTGGCCCTTTTCAGAGATGTTCCAAGCTGAGCTTGATAGACATATATGCCCCAGCTTGAGGGGGAGTGTTGAGATATTTCTATTTCTTTATATTTATTTCTTATGTCTCTTTCTTTCATGTACATCCTGTGTTATTTACCCAGGACTTTTCTCCTATATAAGAGAGCCCTAGGGTCTCTATAATGATATCCGAAGTTCATTTTTCCACCAACAGGAATCACCTGGGATACTCCCTTTAAGGTTTTTGGAGAAATCGTGGGAAGAATTAGACATTATATATGATAGGTAAAATAATATATAAGATGTGTTTATCAAGTTTATTTGAGAGGGACCTCTTTGTTACTTCACCATAAACATAAAAAGGGAGGAGATTGTGAGGGCAATTACGGGGTACTTCAAGGACATGAGCAGGCGAGCTCCATACTGTGGATATATATAATTGGGGTTGGAGGTAATGGAGTTGGTTGTTGAGTTTGCTGAGGGTAACCCGAGCTTTGATAGCTTCAACCGTTCATTGATTTTTCCGTTGCCAAAGTAAGATGTTGCTACAAGGGTAGTGGACTACCGACCTATTGTGTTCTCCAATGCGGTCTATCTGATTGTGGCTAAGGTGTTGGCTAACCGGTTGGGGAGGGGGGTACTAAACGGGCTCTTCTCTCCGGCCTAGAGTGCCTTTTTAGCAGGTAGGTAGCTGATGGACAGTGTTGTTCTTACGTCAGAGATCATGGCCAATCGGAAGAGTGTGAAGGGCATGGTCTGCAAGGTCGATTTCTCAAAGGCCTATGATAGTGTAGATTAGCGCTTCCTGTGGACGTCTCTATTTAGGAGAGGTTTTCCTAATCGATGGATAACGTGGATGAAGAGGTGTGCGACGACTGCATCTTGTGCGGTCCTAGTGAATGGGCGGCTGAAATGGTTTTTTTTCCAGCCTCAACAAGGCGTACGTCGAGGTTACCTGCTTGCCCCTTTACTTTTTGTTACAGCGGCTAATGGCATATATGTTATGGTGGACCGTACGATGTCGGGCGGAGTATGTAGCGGCTACAACGAGGAGATACCGGTTCCTATTGTCCAATAACCGAACGACACCATCCTCTTTGCGAAGGGAGGATCTGAGAGCTGCATGGGTATGTCCACGGTCCTCGACATCTTCGGTGAGGTATCTGGTTTGAAGCTTAATAGGAATAAATCAGAGTGTGTGCCCATTGGTCTGGAGGAGGAGGAGATTGGCAGATGTGCAGGTTGGTTGGAATCCCCCCTCATGGATCTATCTTTGTGGTACCTTGGTGTGCCTTTGGTTGTTGAGAGGATGCGTGCGGTGGAGTGGCTATGATTGAGAAGACAGAGCAGAGGCTAGCGGGTAGGAGATATATTTGCTTGTCTCGAGGAGGTAGACTGGTGTTTTTGAGATTGGTTTTGTCTTCTATTCCTATTTTCTTTCTGTCAGCAAGTGTTCTCCCAGTTGGGGTGCAGAGGAGGTTCGAGACCATCATGAGATGATTCTTCTGGTCGTCCCCAGGGTAGTCGAGTGGGATGCCCCTGGTGGATTAGGGGAAAGTGTCTTGTTCAAAGATGATGGAGGTCTGGGGGTGCGCAGCTTGGAGGAGATGAATAAAGCTCAGGTTAGCAAGTGGATTGCTCGTATCTGAGGGATTGTGACCAAGGTTTGAAAAAACAAAAGGCGAAACGAGGCGTTTTCCTTGGAAGCGAAGCAAGGCGTAGCCTTGAGGCGGTCGAGGCGTAAGCCTCAGTTTATATAGAAAAATAATTGTAAAATGTATAATAAATATATTTATTGGTGAAATAATATAATCTGACAAGCATATAGTATATAACAATGTAATATACGATGATATTATGAAGATAAGAAAATGAAAAAAAGGATATGTCAATGACATAAACTTTTCTACTAAGTTTCTACCAAGTCAAAAGGAAATCATTGGCTATAACTATCACTAAAATATTTATCAAAAAGGGTTGGCTATAGTTTTCATTAAAGATATCCAAGTTGATATGAACATATGATTTGAATCCTAACCGTATGTTCTACGGAACCCTAATGAAGAACGGTCTGATGTCCCCCTGTGCCACCATACCCTACCAACACGGAGGTCTCGTTGCCCTGTCAGCGAGCCTGGGGTGGGCTATGTTTAAGTAGTAAGAGTTCACTGAAATAATTGGACATGTTAATGGTAAATATGAATATGAAAAAGGTCAAATTTAAGCATTCATCTTTCATAAATATATACTCAACAAGTAGACCTTTATAAACATATGAAAATACGAATAGGACTAATTATTTTCTTTAAAAAATACTTGAAAAGGCCCCTAACGTCTCACCTAGCACCTCGCCCCACCTCACCGCCTCGCCTCGCCTCGACCGCCTCAGGCATCCGAGGTGCACGCCTCAGCCAGGGGGTCTGAGACTGTTGCCTCAGAGCGTTTTCTCATCGCCACGTTTCGCCTCGAGCGCCCTTGCGCCTCGAGGATAGTTTTTTAAACCATGATTGTGGCAGCATGGTGTGTACTTTAATGAGTTTAATCAGGAGAATCTATGGCGTGTGATGCTCTTTTTCAATCCCATGGTCTTTGGTTCAGTCCCTTTCTTCTGTAGAGGCATTTGTGGAGTGGACCGAGTGGTGCAGGAGATCCGACTTTTCTTAAGGTCGGTAATGGGCGATGGTAGAGGATTCAAGTTATGGACAGACGACTGGAGCGAGGGTGGGGCGCTTGGGCCATGTTTTCTTTGTCTGTTAGCACTGGTGGCTGATTCAAGCTGTTCCGTGACGGACGTTTGGGATGGACACTCATTCTTCCCTCGTTTCATATATGAGTTGTCAGATCAGCAAATGAGCGAGTTGTTGGTGATGTTGCAGGAGCATGAGGGTGCTGAGGGATCCACGAAGGGTCAGGACTGTTGGAGTTGGTATGATGGTGCCTTTTCTGTGGGGAAAACATATAGGGGTATAAAGGTCCAATGATGTTTGACACAGGTGGATGTGTGGCTGGCTGCTGGAGAATCTGGAAGTAGTGAATCCCGGTGCGCATGAAGGTGTTTATGTTGCTTTTCCGAATGGGGAGATTGATAACGGGCGACATATTTGCACGGTTTGTTCAAATAGCCGACTCAGCGTGCTGCCATTGTCACGAGAATGATGAGAGCGCAGATCACCTCTTCTTCGAGTGCGGGCACTCCATGAAGGTATGGGAGTTGTTCGGTGACACCATGGTCTTCGCTGGGGGGATTTCCGGGTTTTGCGAGTCCACTGGTGGGGGCCGGAGTGGTTCGGAGTTGGGACATGTGAAATGTGTGACGATGATTTGGGCTAGTATTCGGTTGACCAGAAACGGAGTGTTGTTCCGTCAAGATCGCTTTTACTGTGAAAATGTGGTGTCTCATGCTAGAGTGTTAGCTGAAAGTTGTAGTGTTTAGCGTGCGCTTTTCCTTCCGTGTAACGATCTTGTAATTATTTTATAGTGATTAATGGTGAAGTTTTTTGGCATACAGCTATATGATGGAGGTCCTTTTTTCTTTCCGAAATAACATAAAAAGGGAGGACCCAGAGCCAGAAGCTGTAGAAGCTTGCTTCTCCCACTGCTGTCTTCCCGCTCCTACAAATGTAGGAGAAATGCATAGTGCCACCATAGTACCTTGTGCAATTCAAGTGTGTCTAGAGCTTAGATGCGTAATTAGATGACCTCGTGAGTCTTGGTACATGTTATCTGTTAGAGAAATAGATGACTTGCGTACCTATTTTCATTAGGTCAATTCAATTTTCTGTGTATGCATGAAGGTATTACTAATTGTCATTGGCGGTTAATCTGTAAGAAAGTTTAGATCTTCACAATAATTTGTCTCAATGTTATTTTGGTATATAATTTTTTTATAGCAAGGGAGTGTTTCGTAAGTGTGTCTGCTCAATTTTTGGCGTGTCTGTGATTCTTTTTTCTTTTGAGAAACATGCCGTCTTTGTTTTTGTGTATCTTTCTTGTATGTGTAGGTTGGGGGGAAGGGGTTGGGTGTTGTCACTTAATCATTGTTTATTCTTTTCAGCTGTTTATCCAGCACAAACATATGTTGCAACCCAGTTGCCTCCTGTTCCAGAAGATCCTGATGTTACAAATACCACAGTAAGCGGGCAAAGATTATCTTCTTTTTCTAATAGGCACATCTTAACAGCTTTATCATTTTTATCTTGCAGATCTTTGTGGGTGGATTGGATCCAAATGTAACAGAGGATGAACTGAGACAAATTTTTGCTCAATTTGGAGATCTAGTCTGTGTTAAGATACCAGCAGGAAGGGGCTGTGGGTTTGTACAGTACGGGACCAGGTATGCTGAAAATGCAACTAGTTACAAGTAATACAACTACAATGGTTTGATACCCAACAGAACAATTATAAGTTGCACCTCAAAAAGATGGTTATATGTTTAGATTCTTCTTTCGGTTTTACTTGTATTTTGATGTTGATTTGGTTTTCCCTGAGTCGATATTGAGACAAATAACGTCCCCTTCTTTGTTTTGTTATGCATGCGGTAAGCAAAGTTTTCAAGGGTGACCATGCTATGGGTTATGTTTCAAGATCCATGTGAGCTTGTTGATCATTTTCTATTCAGATTTCATGGTTTTATTTATTTATGCTCTTGGTACTGCGGCACGTAAAGAACTTATAAGTAGCTCACCTTTTTCTGTTACAATTTCTGTTGCAACGGTAAAACGTAAATTTTGATTTTTAAAAAGCTACATATTTCGCTTATCAATATCGTCTCTTGATAGGACATCAGCTGAAGAAGCAATTCAAAGAGTTCATGGAACCATAATTGGTCAACAGATGGTCCGCCTCTCTTGGGGGAGAGGTCCTACAAGCAAACAGGTCTGTTCACCAGTCATTCCTTTGAGACAAAATTGTGATGTATGAGCATGATGTTTCGTTTGAAAATTTTATGCTATATTGAAGCCTTGAAGGTGGATTAGTTGGACACCTAATTGCGAATGCATGTACGGTAGCTTATTATTGTCCCGAAGAAATTTTTTTATTGTAAGTAGGGTGATCCCCCATTGTGGGGGTCACCGCTTGTATTTCAATAAATAGAGTTTAGGGTACATTACCCTGATGACCAGAAGTTACATAGCGCGATACAATGAGAAACTACATTCTCGAAATAAAACATCTGGTTGTTGAAAACCACGTCGTTTCGGCCTATCCAGATGGCCCAAAGCACAGCAAACGGCCTCGAGCAATCGTCTGTAGAGTTGGTGCCGACCCGTTGTATCGAGCTCTAGAACTCTGACATCCCTTCAGTCGCAAGCCAAGATATCCCCACCTCCTTCCAGATCCGAGCCGATGTTGGGCACTTGAAGAACAAGTGCTCTGAGTCCTCCTCCGCTTCCTCGCACTTATCGCATTGAGTGTTTGCCTGACCCAACACTCTCCCCCTACAAGCTTTATCACATAATTGTCCCCTTCTCAAACACCGAAGGAATACTTTTACTCTGCTCGGGATCTTCATAGCCACACTACCTTCATGTCCTGACACAGGTCCCCATCCTGCTCATGTGTCCTCCGGCTTCTTGTAAGCTCTCTTAACTGTGAATTTCTTGCCCAACCATTCAAAGTGGTCTCTACCCGACGAGAGCACGTTCGTCTGAGGGAGTTCAGTCTGCAAACTTAGGTACTCCTCCATGCGTTGATCAGAGAGATCTGCCAGAAACGTATGTGCCCACGCTCCCGCGTCCGCCATCTACGATAGTGTGGCCTCTTTTGAAGACGCCAAAGCAAACAAGCGCTGGAATTTACCGTCTAGCGTGCCCTCCCTAGTCCAATCATCGTGCTAGAAACGAAAGAGGTGACCATCCCCAACCTTAGGTCTTAGCCTAGACTCCAACAGCGGCAAGACCTCGCGGATACCGGCCCAAAGAGGAGATTCGAAGCGTATTCTGTTGGCCACCAATTGGCCCCCATAGATTTTCCTTAGTAGTTTATCTGCAAGCGAGGTTGACGGGCCCCAAACGCGAATCGCCCATTTTGCAATGGGTGTCTTGTTCATACACTCCACATCACGAATTCCAAGTTCTCCATCGTTGCGACCCTCGTCATCTCATCCCACCTGACGAGGTGCATCCCGGGTCCCCGTTGCTTCCCGTCTGACCAGAAGAACCTCCTCATTATAGACTCAATCTTCCTTCTAACCCCTGTCGGCATCATTCTGGTAGAGAAGAAAAATATAGGTATAGTTGAGAGCATGTGCTTCAAAAGAACCAGCTTTCCCCCTCTGGACAAGGTGAATGCCTTCCATCCTGCCAATCTATGCTCCATCCTCTGCTCTATCCCATCCCAGTCCGTTCTCTTCAGTTTCCCTGCCACCAACGGCAGGTCCAAATAGTGGATGGGAAGATCCCCCAAGGGGCAGTCTGTCGTCCTCGCCACACTGAGACGCTCCGCATCATTCATCCCGAAAGTGATAACTACCGACTTACGCTTATTGATCTCCAGGCTCGTAAGGCTCCTAAAATCTCCACCAGTTGGACCATGTTTGCATTCTGCTCCTCCGTGCCTCCAAGGAAAAGAACCATGTCATCTGCATACTGTAAAACGGGGATAGAGATGTCCTCCTTACGGAACCCTTCGCACCATTCTGCTTCAATCGCCTCCCTGAACAGGACCCCCAAAGCGTCGGCTACCAAGACGAACAACATTAGGGCCAGCGGACACCTCTGCCTCACTCTCCTCTGCAGCTGGAAGAAACCTCCCTTGGGCGTGCCATTTACCAGGATAGAGTAGGAGGAGGTAGTGACACATCTCTTCATCCATTCCAATCACTTCTCAGGGAAGCCTCTTCTATGTAAAGACACCCATAGGAACCTCCAGTCGAAACTATCATAAGCCTTTGCATAGTCTATCTTCCATAAAGCCCCACTCGTCTTTGTCCGCTTCTACTCAAGGAAAATCTCCGAAGCCATCACTATGCCGTCTGCCATCTGTCTCCCTAGGATGAAGGCTAACTGGCCATGCAGCGCCACCGAGTCCAGGGCACCCCTTAGCCTATTCGCAAGGAGGTTGGCCACTATAAGATAGATTGCGTTGGACAGTGCAATAGGCCTATAGTCGTCCACACTCACGGGAGTGTCCCTCTTGGGCAACAGGAACAACAACGCTCGGTTGATCTTTTCAAATCCTTTGTTTCCTTCCCTGAATTCGTTAAGTACTTCTCATAACTTCCCCCTTCAGTAGATCCCAGAACTCACGATAGAACATCACCGGGAAGCCGTCCGGACCAGGAGCCCCATCCGCGTTCAAGTCCTATACTGCTCTCTTCGCCTCCTCCGAGAAAGGAGCCAGCAAACTCTCCGCTTGTGCTTCAGACAAGGTTTCCACACCTCTCCCCAGCCAATCCCAGCCATTCCCTCTTTTCCTTCACGTCGCTTCTACCAAATGCCCCCTCAAGGCGCTCCCAATCACTGCCTCGCCCGTAATTCTATCCCCCCCACCTCTACCTCGTGTAAAAATTTCTTCTTCGCCATCCAGAGGCCATCGAATGAAAGAATCTTGTGTTGGCATGGTTGTTTGGATTTTTGTCGCCATTCCACCTCTTCTTTCCTGTCCTTCAACAACAGCTCCTCCAGTAGGTCCTGCCTCTCAATAACCTCCTCCTGGCTAAGTCCCCTGACGTCGTCCACCCCATCCAACCTGGTGACCTCGGCTTGAATCTCCACCCTCTTGGCTCTCCTTCTCGTCCCTACCTCTCTTCCGTATGTGGTAAGGCAGGACTTTAAAGTCCGGAGCTTTGCTGCCAATCTAGTAACCGCAGAGCCCTCCATTGCGTCCCTTGTCCATCGATCCATAACCGCCTCTCTGAAGCCCCCCTCGAGTAACCAACTTCGTTCAAACCGAAAAAAGAACATGCTTCGTCTATCCTCGTCGGACGACCAAAGAATCGATGAATGGTATGAATGCGCCCACGGAAGAGGCCACGCACGTGAAAGCAGGAACCTTTCCGAGCCAGCCTAGGAGAGCATGAATCTGTCCAATCTGGATCGAGATCTCACATTACGCCATGTGTAGGCGCAACCAGTTGTATCTCTAATTGATAAACCCAAATTGTGGGCAACAATCCGGAACTCCTCCGAGCCGGGTCCCCTCCCCCCCTCTCTGAGGTCGGTCGTCAGGTAGCAACGTGACGTTGAGATCACCACCGCTGATCCATACTCCATCCACATTCTCGTTACCCAGCTGCTCTAGCTCCGCCGCTTGAGTGTCCCTTCCGCTGCCTGTCGGACCATAGACATTCGTGAACAGGAAACTTAGACCGTCAGCTCGCCGTCTAAGCAAAATCGATAAGCAGAATTGCGACTTGGACTCCTCCATAAGATTGAAAGCGTCCTTCTTCCATCCGGACATCAGACCACCCGAGGCACCCCGACCATTAGTTCCACGAGCGCAAATCGACCGCCCCCGTCAGCCCCCTTTCACGGCGTCCACTCCACTCGAAAGCTTAGTTTCTTGAAGAAGGAAAATGTTTGCCATAGCCTTCGATATGAGATTCTTCACTCCCAAACGCTTTTCTGGCCGACCCAGCCCTCTGACGTTCCAGGAAAGAATCTTCATCAACATCGCCCAAGCATTGACTTCTTGGGTGGGATCAAACCCAAGCGCTCCACCACTGCCCTGTCCAAGATACGAAATCTGTTCGGGAAGGTCCGTGATGTCGCTGCATGAACGGTTGAGTTCTGAATGTTCTCATCCCTCTCCGAGTCCGTAAGACACTTCGCCCTCCTCAACTTTCTCTCCCGCTTGTTGTTAGCCTTTCTCACATAATAAGCCCCGAACCTGAGCGCTCTGACCTCCGAACCCTGCAGCCCCTCTGCACGACATGGTAGCTCTGTGGTCTGATGAACCTCCTCACCTCCCTCATCATGTAGCGGGCTGCTTTCTGGTGTTGTCGTGCTGCCACTCGAAAGATCTTCAATTTGCATGCATCTTCCCTCTTCTAGGGGGTCCCCCCCTCACATCTCCTCGAGGAATTCTCTGGCCTAGCCCCGAGGACTCGTCCACCAGATGGAGGTTGCGGACTGGATCCAAATTGCAGAATCGGGTTCTTGGTTGAACGCAACCGGGCCTCCGATTCAGACTCTAGAGCGGGTCGACCCTCTTGGTCCGAACACCGATTTGGGTCTGGGTTCGCTAAGCCGGTCGTATCCTGCAATCTAGTAAACTCCTCTCCCACCATAACAGGGGCCCCACCTGTCGTGACCCTTGGGAAAGGACTAGAAGGACCCGCCCCCAGCTTAGGAAGGTAAAGCGCCCAGTCACGTTGAAGTTGTCGAAACGGATTCCCTGCGGGAATCAGGGAGTCACCCCCATCGATTGTGTTGCTTCGTCTTCCGTCGTTCCTGATCCTTGATGTGATCTTGCCTGAGGTCCTCCCGTCGTTCTGGGGTGAGCCACCGCCTCCAGGGACACCCCCTTCGACCTCTCGACCAGGAGACTCTCACGCTCTCTGTCTCGGTCCACCCAGTCCGTCATGGCGAGTTGAGTGAGCACCTGCCTCCCGCCGACGCAAACCCTTTTCCAGCCCAGCATCTCCGCTGGAAGGTCTTTCACCTTGATGATGGGGTCCAGCGGCTCCCCTAGGAGACAACCCGAAGATTCGACGTGGACAACCTCCGCCATACCTCCGAGCAGATGACGAAGGTCCAAGAGACTCCGTGCGCCAAGCGGTACCCCAATCACACGAAGGCGATCCATTGATTTCGGATGCCGAAGCCATCAGCGAACCTCGGCATGCGCCATCTCAGCTGCGACCACCCCTCCTATCACCGCAGCAGCTCCCTGGACTCCATCTCCGAGAGCCCTCTTGCTAGCACTCGCCATGGAGACAGTTGTACAACATCTCTCCTGAAGTGCGTCGCCGATACCATTCCCACGTCTGATGATCCCCGATACAGAGTTTCTCCCGACCCGCCTCCTCCCACCAGCACGCCCGAGCCCCTCCCACACGCGCCATGGGAGGACCCCTGATTCAGAGGGCAGTTATGGAACATGTGCGAGTGGTGGCGGCACCGGAAGCAACGGATTGGCTCACGACAATGTCGAGCCCAGTGCGCCAAGGATCCACATCAATAACAGCCTCTCCCGAACGGATTGGAGAACGGGTGTGGCCCGCTCATCACAGCCTTACGCCAGCCTACCCTTCTTCCCTGGACCTCCACCCATCCCCCTTCTGACGAGTCCTCCCCACCGCCCTTCTCCATCTCCCCACCGCCCTTCCCGAAGAATATGCTACACTTGAATGCACAAAATATGGTGAAATGGAACCTAGCGAAATTCTGACTTGGTTCGTGAATCTCTAAAAATTTATATTTGCAAGTGGTTGTAACAAGGTGAAAAAGATGACTAGCTTACGGCCATATACATGTTAATGGCCTCATGTCGAATAAAAAACTTGGTAAGTTCTTCCTTGGTTTACATGGTTCTCGTTGTGTTTTTTATTAGACATGGCACTCTATCTTCCCATTGTATCATGTGATCTCTCCCTGATTTGACCTGTCTTGCAATTGCTAAATTCTTCGATAGTCTACCTTTCTCTTTGATTGTTTGCAAGCTCTGTTTTTCTGATTCTATTAATTCAGGTGACGAGGCTCTTGAACAATGATGATTTTTATTTATATGTAAGGATGTGAGGCACTCTTTCTCCTAGGATCTATCCCAATATTGGACCCTAATCCTGTGAGGTATCCTGCATTCCCATGCTTTTTCGAAGTTTAATCATTTTGGATTGATTCTGTAAAAGTCATCCTCAAGTTGCGTATTGGGTTTTTATACAAGGCAGAAGTAGGATATGCCAAGTACACGAGACTAAATGTCAATGGAAGTGTTGAGAAGTGTGAAGCGGTTTAAAATGGTAGAATTTTATAGAAATCGAGATTCTATAAATTCCAAATACAAATTTATAGGAAGCATTAATGTATATTCCCGATAGATGTAGGGGAAATAAAATTGAAGAGGGACCCTGGTCATTCAGTTTCAGTAATTATTTGCATAAGCAGAATTTAGCTCTTAAAAAAAAGATGAAACTGTGGTTAATTTATCATAGTCATTCATTGCCAGCCAGATTGCATTATGACATTTATGAACCTATGTTTACAGTAGTTATTGTCAAGAAGATTCGATTCATCATTGATTGGCTAACCCTATGTACGTAAATCATAAAGATGCCTTGGAAACTAAACAAGTAAGAATGCAAAACAAAAGCCAGATATATAAGCAGCACCTGCCGAGCCTGACATTCATCTGATCGTAAGGTATAAACGGAAAAAGATAGAGGTCAGGCCAAAACTAGATGATACTAAACTTAGAAGCCAAACCATTAATCAAAATGGTCAGACTATAGTTATGAGCAGGATTTTGATAGCAAGATTTAAATCTGTTTGATTGGTTGGTTAAGCACCCTGTGGACACTGACTGAACATTTGTACATTGTGACACTCTCCGCAAGTTGGAGCTTATATCTATGTGAGCGCAACTCACACAAGAAATATAAGAATTAACTCTTTTGAAGTGGATTGGTGAAAGTATTTGCAAGTAGCTCAGATGTAGAGATATAAGGTTTACCGATTTACTATTTGCAAATATCTCATATAAAATCATAGTCCGCTTCAATTTTTTTGGTCATCACATGTTAATTCGGGGTACTAGCATTGTCTCATTTTTGTCACAGTAATGTTCATAGGAGAGTAAAGATTTCAAATCATCCTACGGAAGTCACTGAGAGAGAGGGACTTCATGAACATGTATATAACTTTCTGTTTGAAGCGTGCTCTCCTCAACAGTAAAATAAAGCTCTTTTGGATCATATCCTTGGTGTAAATGACAAATCCATCTGCACAACTTTGGTCCTTTCTTGGAATGTTAATAACTAAATAGCCATTTGGTTATCACATCTCAGCTCCATGGACACATGTACATAAATATGTCGATAATGAAGAATTGATTCGATCCACATAAGCTCTGCAGATGTCTTCTTGCTCTATAGCCTGGCCACAACCATCTGCTTCTTGCTTCATGTAATAAAAATGCCATTTAAAATGTGCAAAGTTTTATAGTGATCTTTCTAACACCCAACATTTTTGCATCTACAAATGCTATTGGCTGTACTAGTTGCCCTCTACGGGAAAATCTGCAGATATAATCGTCGCTCATTGCATGGCCGAAATAAAATCGAATTTTATAGTAATGTAAATAAACTTCCTTTCATTTGTCCTATGATCTCTGGCATAAACTTTTTCCATTAGGATCTGACATTCACGTGCTCTGAACTTTCCATTGTCATTATATATCTACAATCTATGATAGGTTTTTCATTGTAGATTGGCTCATTTTTTGATCTTGCAAGGCTCATTCAACTATTTTCTGACAGGATCCAAGTGGAACGTGGCTGCAGCAATCAGATCCAAACCAATGGGGTGCCTATTATGGTTATGGACAAGGCTATGAGAGCTATGGCTATGGTGCACAAGATCCATCTTTATACTTGTATGGTGCCTATGCTGGATATGGGCAGTATCCTCAACAGGTATGGTTAAACTAATGGAACATTTTGTGCTACGATTATTCAATTTTGCAGCTCACATGTTATATGCTTGTTTGCTTGCGTCAAACGTCTCTATCTACCTAAGCTCATGTGGACTACTTTTGAAGAAAAGGCTACAAGTACAAAATTGTCTGTGAGTAATTTTTTTTGGATATTTTTACCAGGGAGATTTAGAAGAGATGCTTTAAATTATAGTATTCATGTAAAGAGAAGGATATAAATGGTGTTAGAGTGGTTGTTCATAAGGATTTGAAAGATAGTGTGGTTGGGTGCAAAGATTTGGGGATCGGATTATTTTTCTAAAATTGATGCTTGAAGAAGAAATTATAAGTATCATATCAGTTTATGCACCTCAAATTGATTTAGAAGAAAAGATTAAACATGTTTTGAGAGGATTTGGATAAGATTATGCAAGGAATCCCACAAAGAGAGATGATTTACCTAGGTGGAGATCTTAATGGTCATGTGGGAAAGGATGCTTCAGGGTATGCTAGTGTTCATGGAGGCCATAGCTTCGGAGATAGAAATGAAGAGGGAAAAGTTATTCTGGATTTTGTAACGGCTTTTGATCTTTTCATAGCAAACACTCTCTTCAAGAAGAGGGGGGGAGCATTCAATTACTTATAAGAATGTCCTGACTAGAAAACATATAGATTACTTTGCATTGATAAGAAGAGATCAGTTGTATTGCAAAGACTGCAAAGTAATCCCATGAGAGAGTGTGACAACTCAACATTGTTCGTTAGTAATGGATGTACAAATAAAAGGGTTGGTGAAGAAAAGAGTGGTTCCCATGATCATTAAAACCAGATGGTGGAATCTTCAATTGAAGCAATCAAGCTTCAGGGATAATGTTTTAGAAGATTTATCTTGGATTGTAACGAAAGTGAAAACGATATGTAGGAGACAGTAGCATCTTGTATCCAGAGAATAGCCAAAGAGAAAGAGATGCTAGACGAGTCAAAGGAAGGAGTTCTAGACAGAAAAGAGGCTTGGTGATGGTGTGAAGCAGTGCAAAAGGAGTTTAAAATTAAAAGAGTCTGCTTTAAAGCTATATATAAGGATAAAACAGGGGAAACCGTCACAAACTACAAAATAGCAAATAATGAAGTAGAAAATGTTGTAAGTGAAGTCAAGTGAAAAGCTTATGAAGTTTTGTACAAAATCTCGACTTTAAGGAGGTCCAGAAGAACATTTTCAGATTGGCCAAAGCAAGAGAAAGAAAGACCAAACATCTTTCTAAAGTGAGATGCATTAAGGACATATTTGGTAACTGGGTTGGGTTGGATTAACCTCATGAATAGTAGTTGTTTGGATAGTTAGGAGTGTTGGAGAGGGTTGGAATGAGAAATGTTATGTGATGTCACATTGGTGTGTGGTGGAATTCTAGCCCTTAAATGCATGGGGGTAAACCAGGTTACCCTAGGGTATCCTGTTAACCAAACAAGCCCTAAAAATAAGGAAGGACATGTGTTTGTTACTCAGGAGGATATAGAGACTAGATGGAAATAATATTTCCATAAACTTTTCATTGGGGAAGGAAATAGAAAGATTACTTTGGGAGATCTAGCTAGTAGTGAAAGCTACTTGAATCGTGTAGGCTAAGACGAATACAAAGGAAAGAAGTAAAGGAGGCTTTGAAGGTTATGAAACCTGAAAAAGGTGTAGTAGTTGATGACATTCCTATAGAAGTATGAAGAGTTCTAGGTGAATGTAGTTTTAATTTGCTCATAAATTTTATCAGTGTTATTTGACGAAGTAAGAAAATAACTGAAGAATGAAAGAGAAGCATTGTGTTGCCTTTTTATAAGAATAAAAGAGACATTCAAAATTGTTTGAATTATATAATATCAAGCTGATGAATCATACTATGAAAATTTGAGAACATGTGATCGAAAGAAGGTCGAGGCAAGTTTTCAAAGTAAAAGGAAATCATTTCAGATTCATGTCAGGTCGCTCAACTATTGAAGCTATCCATTTGTCGAGAACAATGGAAATTTATATAGCTAAAATGAAGAACCTCCATATGATTTTTATTGATTTGGAGAAGGCTTATGATTATGTCCCACTGGAGATATTGTGGAGAGTTTTGGAGAAGAGACAAGTACATGTCCTATACTTTAACCTTATAAAGGATATATATGATGGGACTTCATCTTGTGTATGGATTCAACCCGGGAAGATTGATTATTTTGACATCAACATTGGTCTGCATCAAGGTTTAACTTCGAGTCTATTCCTTTTTACTTTGATTATGGACGAGTTGACTAATCACATTCAAGATGAGATACCTTGGTTGATGTTATTCACTGAGTATTTTGTATTGATTGATGATACTAGAGATGGAGTAAATGAGAAGCTTGAGGTTTGGAGACATGCCTTAGAGACTAAAGAATTTCATATAAGTGGGGTTAAAACTGAATGTATGTACACATTTAATTGAATCAGTGATGAAGGAATCGAGGTGAAGATTGGTGACGATAATATTCAGAAGAAAGATTCTTTCAGATACGTGGGCTCTATTTTGCAACACGATGGGGAAACGATGGAGATGTTATTCATAGAATAAAAGCAGTTTAGCTAAAGTGGAGAGGAGCCTCTACTGTTCTACGTGATAAGAAAATTCTTTTGAAAATTAAAAGAAAGTTTACAAAACAAGCGTGCCACTTGCTATGCTCTATTGATCTAAGCGTTGGCATGTGAATCATAGATATGTGCAGAGAATGACAGTAGTAGAAATGAAAATACTAAGGTGGATGTGTGGTTATATACGTGAAGATCATATTTGGAATGATGCGATCTGAAGGAAAGTTGTTGTAGCTCCGATAGAGGATAAGATGAGAGAAAATCACTTAAGATGTTTTGCCATTTGCAAAGGAGGTCGTCTATGCAACAGTTAGAAGATGTGAGTTTTGGGATGTTGAGCCGGCTAAGAGAATGTAAGGAAGGTCCAAGAAGTGTTGGAATGAGATTTTTCGAAGAGATCTTAATTTTTTGGATCTAAGCCCTAGAATGACCCAAGATAGATTTGAATGGAGGCAACGAATCCATGTAGCCAACCCTATTTAATGTGGGAAAATGATTTGTTGTTGTTCTTGCGTGGATAACATTGCATGTGATTCTAATAAACACTTAATAAGCATTGGAGCTTGGCACCTTTGTTATGCTTTGTGTTGATATTAACGGAAAGACACATTGCTCTAAATGCCATTCTGTTAGGGGCATAATTTAGCAGAATTTATTTTAGATTTGAATTTCTGGTTGACTATGGATTTGTAGCAATTTATATATTTTCTGGTAAGGTCAAGCCTGTTAGAAAATAGAGAATGCGAAAGCGAAATAATAAACAGGGCATAAAGAACATAAAGATAAATTTGGAATACAAGAATTTTTACGTGGAACCCTACTCCCTAAGGAGCGGGATGAAACCACGGGAGAAGCCCTCAAAGGGGCGGATATTGCATTCCTTTCTCTCATCTGACTACAGGGGTGTAGGGCTCTATATATAGCACCCACGGAGTCTCCACATCTCCAAACTGGTAGATGTGGGACTAAAGACTGGGATGTGGTAAATGGATCCTGGAGGTATCCATTTACCCATCTACAACATAATAGGCGCACAACCAAATACTCCAACACTTCCCCTCAAGATGGAGCATGTAATGCTCAGCTTGGACAAAAAAAAAGAAACTCAACTCACGCTACATGACACTACAGACAATATCAACTCAACGCGCATAACTGTCGGCTGTTGTCGAGGACGTTGCTTCTCATGCCGTGCAGGTGAGGAGGACGAATGGGCTGGAGTGCGAGTCAATTGAATCTCCTCATCGGAGAGCATGTGCTCTGAATTGCGCATGTCAAAGTCACTGCAACTGGAAATGAGTCTCCACCTGGAGAACTCTGGCCCGCCACAATATGTGGACAACTCCTCCATCTCTAAAAAAGGGTCAAACTGAAAAAGACTGTGGAAGTGCAATCCTCGTCGGAGTCCATGGTCGCTAGAGAATGGAGTTTGAAAAATCTCCTCATCGGAAAACTGGGTCTCTCCCATTTGGCACAGAGAATGGTACTCTACTCTGGAGTCCCTATGACTCACATGAAAACTATGGCCGACAAAATAAGAAAAAAAGGGGACCACTACAAGTGATGGCAAACATCTGCACATATGAAAAGACCGCATACATATGCGTGTCTGAAACTGGAGATCTTGAAAACAATCCTGAATGTAGAGTCTGAACTTGCGCATCAGAGAAACTATAGAGTCTGGAGTCTGGATATCTGACATCTGGAACATCTGAAGAGACCAGTGACTAAGTTGGGAGAAGACAAAGAAATTTGGGGAAATAAAACATGAAACCAATAAGCCGCATTTTTTATCGGCTTTACAAATCATCACCTTCTCTCTCTCTTTTTTAAAAAAATATTTTTCTAAGCCGTTTCACACATTTTTTTCTGGCTTTCCTTGCAACATTTTTCTCGGCTATATATATTGTAATAGCCGTCACATAAGCCGTTCATTTTTTTCCTTTTACGATTTTTCATTTTCTTTCCTCCTTTTTTTGCAATTTGCGTACGACTTTTTATTTATACGTGCTTTTTTCATTTTCATTTTTTTTTGCAAAACTTGACTTCCTTTTTTTGCAATATTTTTTGAACATGCCTTCCCCCTCTCTTTTTTTAACAGGACCAAGCCCCCCTACAATTTTAATTTTTTTACGGCCCACCTGGGCACGCAATGGGTGAAACCCTATTTAGGTTTTGCCCTTTCTTGAACGAGGCACGAAGCTCCCCGCTGCGAGTGGGTTTCTTGTTGCGCGCCGCCCCGTTGGAGATGGTGGCTGGAGGAAGAGGTTGGCGGCAAGGGCCCGCCGCCTGGGGCCAGCGCGCAGTGAAGGGGCGCCTTGAGTGCGGAGGTGCTCTGGGAGCGGGAGCGCACGGTGCTTTGGGCCCGCCTGGAGGGGAAGGTCTGACGACGAGAGGGTGGCTCCGCCAAGGGGCACCGCCTGCTGTTGGAAGAGGCCTCGCCGCCCTAGAGGCCTGAACAGGACTGGAGGTTGCTCCTCCTGCTGAAGATACTCCTGGTGCCGCCTAAAGAGCATTAGGTCAAGGTTTGTGACCGAGGGTTGTCTATCTTGTCACGCACAGGATTTGTGTGATATGTTGCATGGGGTTCAAGTTGAAGGGGATTGGAGCGAGGTTGTATCGCCGCCTGCGGGGAAAACAATGCGCCGCCTACGCACGATGGAAAGGTCCCCTCGCTTGCATGCGTAAGGGCTTGAGAGCTCCTTGCGTCGTTGATGATTTGTCGGCCTGATGCTTTGCGTACGGAGAGGCGAACAAAGAGGTGCCTCCAGCTTGGGAATAGCGGCATCTCCTGGGTTGTACTGCCTGCTGGAAATCGCGTCTGGATTCATGCGAAGGAGATATAGAACCCCCTGGAGATGCGATGCTCGCGCATCTGAAGGAAGTTGCACCCTCTTCAGCGACGATCTGAAGGAAGGTTTCACATGCGTGTGATAAAGGTCTCGCATGCTGGAGCCGCTAGGGTTCCCTGGAGATGAGGCACTGCAGGGGATGAAGCCTCAATCGAAGAACCCTAGAACTTGATTAGGGTTTAAAAAAACTCTAGAATTCTCGAATTTTTGATCAATCTTGAACCACTAATCTTCTCCAACAAATTTTCATTGATAATCAAGAAATGTCTCTCGAAATAAAAATAACATAAAATCCTCGAGAATCGAACCCGCTTTGATACCATGTTAGAAAATAGAGAATGCGGAAGCGGAAATGGTAAACAGAGCATAAAGAACAGAAAGATAAACTTGGAACACAAGAATTTTTACGTGGAACCCTACTCCCTAAGGAGTGGGATGAAACCACGGGAGAAGCCCTCAAAAGGGCGGATATTGCATTCTTTTTCTCATCTGACTACAGGGGTGTGAGGCTCTATATATAGCACCCACGGAGTCTCCACATCTCCAAACTGGTAGATGTGGGATTAAAAACTGGGATGGGGTAAATGGATTCTGGAGGTATCCATTTACCCATCTACAACATAAGAGGCGCACAACCAAATACTCCAATAGAGCCTATTGGCACTCAGATAGGAATTCCTTGTTAAGTGAAGAAGGTTAACGAAGGAATTAAATATAGGGTTATTTCAGCAAAAAGTGCATCCATTAATTTCTAACCATCGTGTACCCTTTCCTCGTGTCATCCTTCTCAACTCTTGTTGAACAGTTGGAATTTTTTTATGATGGGCCTTGCATGGGGAGGGGGGCTTCTTTCTTCATGGTTCTGAGTAAAACGATAAAGGGAGGGGGGCTTCCTTTTTCATAGTTCTGAGTAAAACGATAAATGGGATAGTGTCCTGACAGCTTTCCTTCTCAGCATCCTATTTTGTGATGTGAAATATGAGACATTTTGTCCTTTCGGTCCGTTATTGAGGAAAACTGGTCTCGACAACTTATTAGGTTCGGGCCCAAATGGAACTGTATGACAACCATGCAAAATGCATAAACCCTTGTCTGGTGGTAATCCCCGCCTCTTAACCCAGTCTCACACTTTGTGAATTTCCGATATGGGAAAGTTTTTGAGGTTACAATTTCGCTCACTTATAGACGTTGCGACAATGACCCATCACTTATTCCTGGTGACAATAACGGTTGCACGTTCCGGGTGGCCTTTTTCTCATATCTCTTTGTAGGGGTGGCTCCGCCTCTCGAGTAGCATAGTACACAAGGTGTAAATGGCCTAGTATATGTCACATCTGTGTTGCATAAGTGGTGCTTGAAAACAGGGTTTGATTAAAAAATAAAAATGGTAAATTATCCCTGTAAACATGTAATCACAGATCAGATTTACATTTGTAATAAGGCTGCGTCGTGAAAATAAATAGGTCGAACAATAGAAAGGATCTCATATGGCTGCATAATTAGTTATGTAACTGCTCAAATCTCCTGCTTGGCACTCTTTGACAACACTCTATGCCATGCTCGGCCATTCTAGTTAATTTCGTCAATGTAGTGGATTATGGAATAAAAAAATCCTTTTATGTTGATTCTAAATAAAGTAGGATGTGTCGTTATTGACCATGCTAATTTTGGTCTTCTGGCTTATCGTCTCTAATTATTTTCATGTTATATTTGAAAACTATGTCTGCATTTATAGACTAAAATCGATCGCCATGCATGATGTGAGGTATATGCTATTTTAATTGCTGATTTGTTTGACAATTGTCACTATACTCAGAATTTCATACTGCATTCTCTGATCATTTCCCTCCTTAATTCCGATTTAATGACCTCTAATAAACACAACTTACTCATATTTCTCAAAAAAAAACTTTATTATATTGGATTTTTAGGTTGATGAAACCTCTGAAATGGCTACCATGGGCACTCCATTTCAAATGCCAGAACAGAGGGATGCCTATGATCCCTTGGTGATACCCGATGTTGACAAGTTAGTCGCGTTATCTTTTCTTGCAGTCATCATTATTTGTCTTGAGATGTCTAATATTCAAAAGATTTTGTCGTTTCTTGTTCAGGTTGAATGCTGCTTACCTTGCCGTTCATGAGAAGGCCATTCTTGGAAGGCCCTTGTGGTTGAGGACTATGGTTGCGTCAGCAGATTAGCTTCTATGCACTTTCTTCATGTCGATCTCACTTGTTCCGTCATTTTTCTTTCTGAAGTGATTGAACTGGAGACACAGCTCGAGGTTTTCAAAGCTGACTAAAGGTCTAGAGATATAATGCTCAAAGGAGTCAAAGGTGGCTATGCTGTTAGATTTCCAATGAGGTAGATTAATCGTGCTTCTAAATCTGATATCCTATCATGTTATCATTGTGATTGGTATATCTTTTACACTGTACCTTTTTTTAGAAAGAAATGATTTATCTATAAAAAAAGGATTTTTACACCCATAACCCTGAGTAATTTTGCAATTACAATCATAATCCTGCGTAATCGTGAATTACACCCAAGACCCTGAATAGTAAACTCTTACTCCAATAACCCCGTATTAACTTCCATCTGATTTCCCGTTAACTATCACGGTATCCGTCAAATATTTTGCATTTACACTCTTTAACTCTATTCCCCTTTATAGCCACCCCCCCACCCCGTCCTTCCCTTCCTCCACCAGCCATACACCCCTTGCAGAGCTCCTCCTTCTCCCTTGAATCCTCCATCACCCACCTCCTCCTCTTCTTCCTCTCCCGTCGACCTCCTCCCCTTCCCCCGTGGAAGCCCTACCCCTGTTGACCGACTGCCTACAAGCCCTCTACCCCCGCCTGCAAGCAACCATCGCCCCCCCCCCCCCCTCAAGCCCCCCTACCGATTCCCGTGCCATCACCGTCGAAGCTCGTGCCATGTACAACTCCGCACAGGCGAGCCTCACCTTCTGGTCCCCCAATGTCAACCTCTTCCGCGACCCCCGCTAGAGTCGCGGCCAGGAGACCCCCAGTGAGGACCCCTTCCTCGCGTCCTACGTCGTCACGTACGCCGCCTCCTCCCAGGGGGAGTGGCGCTGTCGCTACCAGACGGAAGGGAGGAGGGTCCTCCGATCCCGAGCCGACGCCTTCATGTTGTCCGCGTGCTGCAAGCACTACACGGCCTACGATGTCGAGAAATGGGGGAACCTCACACGCTACACCTTTGATGCGAAGTGACGAAGCAGGACATGGAGGATACCTATCAGCCGTCGTTCCGGAGCTGCGTACGGGAAGGGCGCGTGAGCTTCCTCATGTGCTCCTATAACACCGTCAATGGCGTGCCTATGTGTGCTGACGAGGGGCTCCTCTAGAAGGTTATGGAAGAATGGGGATTCCGTGGGTACATCATGTCTAATTGCAATGATGTTGCCACCATCTTTGAGTATCAGAAGTATGCTCCCACTGCTGTGGAAGTTGTCGTGGATGCACTTAAAGCAGGCATGGACATCAACTGCTACAGCCTCTATTGATGAAGCAGATATCGATCGTTCCCTGTTTAATCTCTTCTCCGTTCATCTTCATCTTGAAATCTTTGATGGAGATCTCGTTGTCAGCTCCCCGTACTGGAATTTGGGCCCTGAGGATGTGTGTATCGAGAACCATCGTCAACTAAATCTTGAAGCTGCAAGACAAAGGATTCTTCTCTTAAAAAATAACGATGGTTTTCTCCCACTCATCAGCTCTGCTGGAAATGACACATTGAAACTTGGTGGCAATTACATAGGAGTTCCTTGTACTAAGAAGAGCTTGCTTGATGCACTCAAGTGCAAATACTTACCAGGTCTCTTTTGCTGTTGGGTGCTTCGATAGTAGACTTTGCAACTCAACAGATGGATTTGGGGAAGCAGTCCGTGCGACGAAGCAGGCAGATGTCGAGGCCATCGTGCACACGTGCAGGTTCTTCGACGGTGTTGGGGTGCGGTCGGGATGCTGGGGGAGGTGGTCGGTGGGGGAAGGTGGAGGGAGGGTGAGGGGGGATGTGGAGGGCGCTGGAGGTTGAAGGTTATGGAGTTTTTTTTTTTGTTTAATGCTTAACCATTGGATTGAGGATGAGTTAGATTAACTCGATTGTGTGGTTGAGTTAACGTATTTAACTAACGGAGGGTTATGGGCATGAGACGGAATGACTATCCAGGATTTCTCGTGTAATTCACGATTACGCGGGGTTATGATTGTAATTGTAGAATTATTCAGGGTTATTGTTGTAAAAATCCCATAAAAGAACCGCATTTCAAATCGTTCATATTTAAAGTTGAAACACCGGGTTTTTTTGTGTGCCTTCACATCCTCCTTTTTCGGGAGGCCTTGTGTGCACACAATATTGAAAGTGTAGCATCTCTGTAAATCTGGACATTACGATCGACGCAGAAAGCAGTGCCCGGTGATCAACATTCCAAGACAGTTTTTTTGGTCGAAAAGCAAAGCTTGCCAGGTTTCCAATGGCGGTACTTTTCCTTTTAGTTTCTTTGGAAGTAGTTTATTTTTGTAAATGTTGATTTAATCTTTGTCCTTGATTTTATGTTAAGATCGAAAACTTCTGTATTAACGACACGGAACTTCGCGTATCACCGTGGCTCTATTCATCTTTATAGATCTTGCTGAACATTGAGAATTGAGATACTTGCCTTTGCCAGCCATCTTCCTTGGGAACGACTCATCACGGAGCAATTTGAGGGTTCGTCTGAGTCTTGAGAAGTGGAGATCATGTAGAGTCGTGACGGCTCGTTGAATAGAACCAAAGATGTACGTGTCGAGGAGGGTGTGCATCCAATCTGTTGCCGTCTTCTTAACAGTTATCTTATGATGGCATGGACCACGGCAATAGTTCAAGAAGGAAGAGAGGATGTGACTTGAATGTCATATATTTGGATTGTCTGAATGTTAATGGGATAAGAGTCTCTTCATCTTGACGAATTTATACAGATGCCAACAGCAAGGATCATCTTTCTTTGGCCATCTATCAGATTATTGAGTGTTTGGCTGGTAAGGAAACCGTTTGTTTTCTAGATGGTTACTTGGGGACAATCCGGAGGCTGGGTCGATGACTGGAGGTAAAGTTGTAGCCTCACAAGGTCAGAGTATTTCGAGTACCTTAAGAGATAGCTCATGCTTCTTGGTTATTCTTTTGCTCTGACAGTTGATTGCAGGTCGACTTACATTCTTCAAATACTTTCCTTTATGGAAGAATCAGACCGATTCAAAGGAAAGAGCCTCTTGCTTTTGACGTTGCTGGCCTACCTCCTCGAATCTTCTTTTTATCTGGAATGACAAGTGAGATCAAATGCGGATCTCTTTTCATAGGTGCTTGCACCGACAACCGCCAAGAGGTGGCGGTAAACAGAAGTGTCTGGCTCCCGTAGACGAAGAAAAGGTAGCATATATGCCATGAAAGAGTGATGACTTCATGACACTAAAGGGCATTATTATAGAGCACATTGTGTCAAAGCATGGAGTTATGCCAAAGTTGATTATTCTTATCCATTCAAAATACGATTAGATGTTTTATAAAAAGATTAGCCTTTTTCGGGAATTTTTACGAGAAATCTGTAAACTGTAAGTAGATACAAGAGTCATAATTACAATACATAGAGATTTAGCACTAATGCTTAGGTTACTATATAAAAA
Organism: Ottelia alismoides; assembly: GCA_037367405.1. Taxonomy (NCBI): domain Eukaryota; kingdom Viridiplantae; phylum Streptophyta; class Magnoliopsida; order Alismatales; family Hydrocharitaceae; genus Ottelia; species Ottelia alismoides. Next base: position 174,051 of record JAZKJV010008562.1, read on the forward strand.
TAAAAAAATCCGGAAATAGAAACTGAGACTATCAAAGTCTTGAACGATGAGCATGAGCTATTGCTTATTATCTATATAGAAAATTAAAATTATAAACTGATTCACTCAAAAACAAGAATAACACTTTGATCATGTCATTTTGATCAATACACTAGCATCGACTTCTAAATTATCTCTCGAACGTACGCAAACAATGAAGCAACAATTACGATATTTGTTGCTGATTTAAAAAATGAGGCAACAAACAATATTAGTTATAAATTTAACAAAGGAAGATATGAATATATTCGTAGTTCAATTTTTTACAGTAGCAATGACTTAGTAACAGTATTAGAGCAAATATGCAATTCATTGCTCAATTAAATTATAAAAAGTAACTTGACTACATATAATATCTTTTGCCAGCGTCAATTTGTACTATAATAATTTTCAAAAGAATTGATCATATGCATGTATACCACACTTGTACAAATGTATCATACACATGAGCCTTTATTGGGTTTTGGTGAATAACTTCTCCACATAACGAGAGAAATGGTTTGTGCTTAATATAGAAGAAATGCTGAATATAAAGTTAGGAAAGAGGGGAGTAGATAAAGAGAATGGAGAGAAGATATGTATTTCATAGATTTTTTGTACAGTTGTGCTTCTATGAGATTTTGTAATTACAGTTGTATCCCTACATTTTTGCAATAATACATGTCCCCCTGACTTCTTGGGCTATTAACGGTTTTGCTCTCATATTTTTTATAATAACACTTGTGCCCCTAACTTCTCGGGCTATTAACAATTGTGCTCCCTGAGTTAGTTGTCGCTCATTCTTCTCCAAATGGACGATAACTTATGGTCACAATTATAATTGGAAAGAAAAGATAAGGTACAGCTGTAATTACATTATTTGCTTCATTATCTTCTTCATCTTCTTCCTCCTTCGTAAACAAACTGTCACCAATTCCTCATTTGTCCCGCCCCTCAACCCGCAGCTCCTTGTTCCCCCAATCCTCGTGCCCGCAACCACCTATGCTCGTCGCCCATCCTCCCCGAGCTCTCAGGCCCCTTCTTCCTCTTCTTCCACCTGTGTAGAATCATCACCTCCTTTCCCATTCCCTCTCTCCAGTTCGTTACTCCCCACCACTTCGAGCCCCTTGCCCATGGCAATCCCCTCCACTCTGAGCTCTTTGGGCCCTCTTTCATCTTCGTCCTCCTCCATAGACCAACCAACTCCTCCTCCCTATTCACTTCCCCTAACTAGGTGCTCCCTGCCTCCTCGAGCCCCTTTCCAGTGAAGGGGTACACATGCGTCCATTTCCTCTTTGGAGGCGAATACCTTCTTGAGTAGGGGTGCAATCGAACAGAACCTGAGCAAATATACCCATGTTTGGTTCAGTATGTTTAGGATTTTAGAAGGTTCGGGTTCGGTTCAGTTTGATTCGGTTCGATAAAATGAAAATGGCGTTCAAGTCCGATTCTGCTCGACCCTGGTTCATTAAGATTTGGTTCAATTAGCAGTGAAACTCTTTGGATACTAGTGTTTTTGGAATGTAGAATGACCACAACCCTTCGTTATATCTTGATCAAGGGTTTTCAGCTTTTGTGTTTATACTTTATTTGCATCATGATGCAAACTCCTCATTCCTTATATAATTTTTTGATGATAAAATCCCATATACATATATAATATATGTTGTGTATCAAACTTTAATGAATCGAACATGAGCGAACCTACCATTTCAAGGTTCGATTTATTTAAATAAACGAGTCCAAACCTATATCAAGGTTTGGTTCATTTCTTTTCGAACCAAATCTGAATCGAATCTTTAACGAAAACCTGAGTGACTAACGAAAACCTGAGAGTGCTCAAGAAAGCAGGATAGCTTGGATATGGGCTTGTGCTACTAGTTCGAAGTATCAAGGTGAAAGGAAAGTATATATCTTTGTCCAAAGAAAATGTAAGGGAAATCTTAGAATGAGGTATTGAATCATGGTTTTCGCTCGCTTGAGTTTCCATATAAAAATCATTTGCGTTCTTGTAAAATAGGATTTTAAATATTTTGCATGATTTTAAATTGCACAATTCAATCCCTCGCCCCTCTTTCTTGTGCTATTTGATCCATTTTTACATGTTTCCTTACGTACTTTAGAGCATAATGAGATTTATCGTCATGTTGTCTACTTTTACATTATTAAATATCAATAATTCAGGAAAGTGACGCAAATTAACATCCATTTATTAAACCCAACATATGTTATACAACTAATGGAAAACCTTCATGGTAACAAGGCACACCTCATGTAATGGCATAAGTATTTTTTATATGGTTTGAACAACCAAATTTATAAGAGTTGTTCATTGTTTACCTCGTGTTACTTTTCTCATATTTGTTTTGCTATTGAGGTTATAACAACGGTGCTTTTGTACATACCGTTGCAGTTGATCACATAATCAACTCATTGTATTAAGGTTGGGTTTCTGGCATATGAAATCCAGGTTTAATGAAAGACCAAGTTCAGACATGGATGAATTCCATATTAATCCCCTTTGTTCTTTCATTTTGACTAAAATTTGAAGTAAAACACGTGTAAATACATACCATTTCTCATTTTTTATAAACATTTCATTGGTAAAAATGTATTTCTAACTCATAATTTCATCCAAAATAAAAGAATGAAGAAACTAAGAAAAGAAAGAAAGAAAGCTATAAATATGTAAGTACTGACCCGGTTGAGTAATTAAAATAGGGAGAGATAGGAAATAATCAAGAAAATCTTTAAAAAATAAAAATATATTTAAAATCTTCAAAACAAATACTTCATTAATAAATTACATAGTATACTAAGTTATATGTAAAAATACTAACTCAAAAATCAGTAAATCATTTAGAGTAAATAACATAAAAAAAGTCCCTAAATTATACTCCCGATTTCAATGTAATACATGAGCTTTGAAAAGTAGCAATGTGGTGTCCGATCTTTAAATGTGATCCTTGACCATGGAAATTTAATTGATCATTTTGTGTTTCTAATCTTAAATCACAATAGCGCAAAACCACGTTTGTACAAAGATTAAATATCGGTAATACATTGTTATCTTTTAAAGTTCATGTATGACATTGAAATCAAGTTGTGTTTTAGGGACTTGTGTGTAACTTACTCTACCATTTACATAGTTATACTATGCCTATTAATTATATTAGAGATATTTACACCCATAACCCTGAATAGTTTCATAATTACGTACATAACCTTCAATAATTCATAATTACACCCAGCACCCCGAATGGTCTTAAACTCTTACATAGCATAATCATTAGGGATGAAAACGAATCGGATATGCTTATTTCCATATATATATATATATATATAGAGAGAGAGAGAGAGAGGTTAATGGGGCTGCCCCCTGGGGGTAGCCAACATGGCTGTCCCCTGGGGGTAGCCAACATGGCTGCCCCCGCGCCATTTTCGACGCTTTTTTTATTTTTTTTTTCAAAAAATGTCACCATGTATATTCATCCCTATATCCCTCCTACATGCCATTCGAATTTCGTCGGAAACAGAGACTCCTACGGCCTCCATCCAGACAGTCATTTTTTAACGGTAACAGGATTTTTTAAATCGACACCATCTCGATGGAGGCCGTAGGAGTCTCTGTTTCTGACGAAATTCGAATGGCATGTAGGAGGGATATAGGGATGAATTTACATGGTTTTATTTTTCAAAAAAAATAAAAAAAACGTCGGAAATAGGGGGCGGGGCAGCCATGTTGGCTGCCCCCAGGGGGCAGCCCCACTAAATCCATATATATATATATATATATATATATATATATATAGGAGAAACTTCAAATGAGGCGGGGTCTCACCATATATATGGTGAGCCACCCTCAATTTAGGCATCTTTCTAATATATTTTACAATTTCTTGTTTCATACATATAATAATAAATATTAACACAACATGTACAGTGAAATAAATTTATGAAAATATTATTATAATGGATGGAAATATTGATTTGAATTTAGATGCTATATTTTACTAAATTTATTTTTTTTACAATGTGCAGTTTATATTTTACAAAACTGTTACAGAGTTTTTAATAAATTTGCAGTGGCTTTTACAATTTCAGAAAAGCCCCCACCTCATTTGAAAGGTCCCCTATATATATATATATATATATATATATATTTGTTTCATCTCTATCAAATGTAAATATGGATACGGATATGATTCAAATATGCGTTAAGGAAATCATGTCCTTAAAAATATGGATACGAATTCAAATCGGATATTTATCGAATCTGAATATGGATCGAATAAATAGCGGACCCGGATACGAATCGAATAAAGAGTCAATCCAAATATGAATCGAATAAAAAGTGAATCCAAATATGGATCCAATAAACATGGAATCTGAAAATGGAACGAATAAAGGCCACATACGAATACGAATTGAATTTTCTTAATCAAAGTTCATGGTGATTTTAAAAAATATCAATGAAATATAAATAAGTTGCGTCATGACAAAAGGGAGTGTCGAGGTGACGGTGTTCTTTACTGGAAGCAAAAAGGGATAGAGCTTTGTAACTTTTGTTCGTGCCTATTTCCAAACAAATAAAACTTTATTAATATCATTAATATGGTGTATTATATAATATACAGTACTAATATAATAATATGAGCTGGGGATTATATTATATTAACTAATATACAAAACGATATTAAATGTTGCATTCGGATATCCAGATTCGGATCCGGATATCCCAGCCATTACCATATCTGTATCCGTATCTGGAAATTTTTACAACTCATATCTATATCGATCCATATTTGATTAATATTCGGATACGGATATCTGTATCCCGTAATTTTTCGAATATGGTAAACATATATTCAGATATATCCATATCCGTTTTCATCCTTAATAATCATGTATTAACTATTATCTGTTAATCATGTATTAACTTCTATATGTTTCTCCGTTATTTTTTTAGGGAAGTCGTCATTTTTAACAATTTTACCCCTTGATCAAAATTATATTTTCAAAAGATGCCAAATCTTCCTCACTCAACTTGGACAACCAGAGGCATCTCATCTTCCTTTTCTGATCTCGCATACAGCGGAGCTTGCCGAGGATGTACGAAGACGATGGTGTACTGATTCTGTTTGAGTATACTTCTTTCCGGCGTTCTTATTTAGATTCGCTTTTTTTTCTTAGATTCTGCAACTTTTTCCTGATTCTGTTTTACTGCAAATTTACTTTTATTTTGTGTCTGCTTCGATGCTGGCTTTGCTGTCGATGCATTTCGACTGTAAATATTTCTTCTGATAAGACTTGTGTGAGAAATACAGATTCCATTGATCTTCGGTTTAAATCTTCTACGGTTGCAAACGATCTCTGATGCAGACACTCACTGGCAGTTCTTCATCCTCTCTCTGTTTTGATAATAGTTGGATTTAGATAAAATTTTATTTAAGAGTTGGATTTATACAGAAATTTATTTGTTATGGAATTACCTGCTTTCGGAGAATTTGCATTGCAGATGAAACTTCGATAGCTTCGAGTCGCATCTGAAGTCTCCTGGAGATCATCATCCCTTCAAAAGCAACAAAGAACAGCGGTGCTCTCCAGGAGTTGCAGTCCATAGACGCGTGTGTGAAAGAAATAACAAAGGAATCTCACACACACGCAATATGGAGACACTCGAATTTTGGAGGAGAACTAATGAAGTGCTCGTTCACTCATAAACGGTTATGCTATTCGATGCTCTCTGCTGAGTGCAATTACATGAATTTATAGCATCCCAATGTGCTAAACATAGACTGCATGAAGTTAGGAAATATCCTAACAAACCAATGGACTCGGACTCATGCAAACAAAAACAATCCACGTACTCACGCATACACTAAATGCATGGAAAGACTTGGCCAATTCTAAGATTAGTTCCAACATACTCCCCCCTAATCTTGATGAGGCCCAAGATCACGAACACCCAGCAAGTGTCGCATGGTTGCCAACTTCACCGCAGGCAATGATTTCGTCAGTGCATCAGCTCGTTGTTCCTCCGTGCATACGAACTCCACTGCAATTTGTCCTGCTTCAACACATTCATGAACAAAATGAAATTTGGTGTCAATGTGCTTACTGTGCCCATGAAAAATAGGATTCTTCATCAAGGCATTGGCTGACTTGTTATCAACGAACAATTTCACTGGTCTTGGTTCTTTCTTTATAAGCTCGCTCAACAGATTTCGAAGCCACACTGCTTGGCAAGCCGCTGCCGTTGCCGCCATAAACTCAGCTTCACATGAAGATAGTGCCACAGTCTTTTGCTTCTGCGAGTTCCATGAGACCAGGTTGTTGTTTAAATAGAATGCCATCCCTCATGTGCTCTTCCTATCATCCGAATCACCTGCCAGATCACTGTCTGTGAACCCAGTGATTGTCTCCTCGCTTTCTCTATTAGTGTATACGAGTCAGTAATGAAGCGTACCCTTCAAGTACCGTAGGATTTGCTTCATCGTCTTGTAATGCATGACAGTAGGTCTCTCCATAAACCTACTACACATACCAACAGCAAAGGAAATATACGGACGAGTGTGGAGTAGATACCTGAGACACCCAATGACACGGCGATATTCTGTTGCATCCACTGGTTGTCCATCAGGATCCTTTTGTAATTTTGTCCTTTGCTTCATAGGACATTTGGTGGAGTTGCATTCGGTCATTCTGAATTGTGCCAGCACCTTCTTTGCATAAGAGGTTTGCTTAATTTTGATGCGGCCATCTTCTTGTACTACCTCGATCCCAATGTAGTAAGTGAGCAATCCAAGATCACTCATCTCAAACTCAGACATCATCTGATGCTTGAATCTCGCGATCTCCTCTGGGTCCTCCCCTGTCACAATGAGGTCATCTACATAAACCCCAACGATCACTCTTGACTGACATGTTCCCCTTGTATAGACTGCTTGTTCTTGAGCACATTTCACGAATCCGAGTTTCTTGAGACTTCTATCAAGCCGTATATTCCAAGCTCAGGGCGCCTGCCGAAGACCATAGAGTGCCTTGCTCAGTTTAAGAACCATGTGTTCTTTGTTCTTCACCGTGAATCCTTTCGGTTGGGCTACATATACTTCCTCTTCGAGCTCGCCATTTAGGAATGCTGATTTGACATTGAGATGGTGGACTTTCCAACCACGAGTAGCAGCAATGGCGAGAATAACGCGTATAGTATCTAACCTGGCTACTGGAGCGAACACCTCCTCGAAGTCGATGCCTTGTTGCTGAACGTATCCTTTCGCAACCAATCTTGCTTTGTGATTGTTTACATCACCAGTGGAATTCCTCTTCAGCTTGTACACCCATTTGAGACCAATGGGCTTGCAGCCAGCCGGAAGCTCCGTGAGAGTCCAAGTTTTATTTTTCTTGATGGACTCGATCTCTTTGCACATGGCGTCAACCCATACTTGGTGCTCAGCAGCTTCACGGTAGCAGGATGGTTCCTTCATCGCCATGAGCATGGCTTCCTCCTCCATGTCTTCTTCAAGATCCACCCTTCGAGAGTCGTGCATGATATCCTCGATGTGCATGTAGCGGATAGTGTCCTCATCGGTGTTGCTGTTATTACTTCCTGATAGCGGGGTAGACATGGCCGTTGAGGATGTAACAGTATCACCTGCTGGTGATCTAGCATCAGGCGTAGCCTTCGAACCAGTGGAGGGTGTCAAAGGGTTTGCTGCAAGACCTCCCACAGTGGAATATGACCTTCTCGGTGTCATGTGGCCTGCCGGCGGTGTCGATTCATGGGTCGAGGAAGATGGTGATGCAGGCATTGGCTCGCCTATCGGGACACCTGTGAGTGGTATATAACCACCCTCGTTCATCTTCGTGATGTACTCCTCCTTGATGATGAAATCTGATGCATTTCCATTGCTCGTAGCTGCATTCCATTTCCATTTCATATTTTCTTCGAATTTTACATCACGACTCACATGAACTTTGTCGTGATGTGGATCAAACAGGCGATGAGCTTTGCAACCTTCCTCAACTCCAAGATATACCATCGGATGGCTTCGATCGTCAAGTTTCTTCAGATTTGGTGTTGTTACCTTCGCATGCGTTATACAACCAAACACTCGAAGGTGCGCTAGATGTGGCTTTCTTCCATTCCAAGCCTTGAATGGAGTACGATTCCCGAGCGCCTTAATCGGCAAGCGGTTCAAGAGATACACCGCATGCCGAACTGCCTCCCCCCAAAGTCTTCCTGGCACGTTCATGCTTTTGAGAAGGGACCTCACCATTGCCATCATGGTCCTGTTCCTCCGTTCCACCACACCATTTTGCTGTGGTGTATATGGCGCGGAGAGGTGTCGCACAATCCCTGCTTCTTCGCATACTTTGGAGAACTCCGTGGAGATGAACTCGCCACCACGATCGGTCCTGAGCGTCTTTATGCGACACCCGCTCGTGTTCTCAACCTGTGCTTTGTACTTCGCAAAGGTGGAGCATGCCTGGTCCTTCGACTTGATGAAGTAGACCCACATCCATAGGGAAAAATCATCAATAATTAATATAAAATAATTGTTACCGGCGGGAGTTGATGGAGTGATTGGTCCACAGAGATCCATATGCAACAGTTCGAGCGCCTTTTTGGCTCTATAATTTGTAGCCATCGGGAATGGTTGTCTAGCCTGCTTTGCCACCAAACACCCTTTGCATAATTGATTTGGGTGTTTTATAAGCGGCACTCCTATCGCCATCTCCTTTTCGACGAGCATCTTCATTGAGTGGAAGTTGACATGCCCAAGTCTTGCATGCCACAACCATGCTGGATCTTCGAGATTCGTGAGAAGGCACACTGCCTCCGCTAGGTGCAACTCAATTCGGTAAAGACGGTTTGTAGTGCGTCTTACCTTTATGAGTAGTTGCGCAGAAGTCTTGTCAAAGACTTGTAGGAGTTCCTCGTCCATGATCACCTTGTGACCAGTCTCGGTGAGCTGTCCGAGACTCACTATATTGCTGCGGAGTCTCGGGATGTAGTATACTTCATGTAGGAGCCACTAATCTCCGTTCTTGCAATTGAACAAGATTGACCCCTTGCCCATTATCTGCACTTTCGACCCGTCACCGAATTTGACATTACCGGTGACATTCTCGTCTAGCTCATGGAACTTAGACTTGTCGCCGGTCATGTGGTTGCTTGCCCCGTTGTCCAGGTACCAGACGTGACAGGGGGCACCCACCTCCTTCGTGCTACGCAGCTTCGGCCTCGTCTTTTCGTCGTTCAGCAGGATGACCTCTTCCTGCTCCTTGCTTGATGTCGCGAGCAGTAGGTTTCCTCGTAGTCATCGACACAAGCAAAGTGTGCCTCTGCCTCTTTATTTGGAGTCCTGCATTCTGATGCATAGTGGCCCATCTTATTGCAGTTGAAACACCGGATGTGGCTTTTGTCACGGCCACCGCCGTTGGAGCCATCTGCACCCTCCTTTCGCGACAGCCCATTACGGCCTCCCCTGCCGCATCCTCTTCCTCGTCCTCCCCGGCCACGGTTATTTCTATCTGAGGGAGTTTGAGATTTACCTTTGTTGCTCGATGTTGAATCGCCACCAATCTTCTTTTGCCGCGTCTCCCACTCGGCTTGAGTGAGTAAGAGCTGATTTTCACCGTTGCCATTGTTCTTAGGCTTCCGCATGCACGTTCGTTCTTCATAGGTCTTCAAGCGTCCCACAGCCTCCTCGAATGGCATGGTGTTGAGATTGCAAAATTGTTCGATCCCGGCAATCACGCTAAGGAAGCGATCATGCACGGTGTCGAATAACTTCTTGACCAATGCGGCATCGTCGAGAGTCGTCCCAAGGTTCGCATACCGAACAGACATGTTGTTCAGTTTGCCGGCGTATTGGTCCAGGGTCTCCGTTTCTTGCATCCGCATAGCGTCGAATTCACTTTTCAACGTTTGTAACCGTGCGTTCTTGACACGATATGCGCCAATGAACCTGGTTTTGAGGCAGTCACATACCTCTTTTGCCGTTTTCTTGTTCGCCACTTGCATTAGGAGATCCTCCGGGAGAGCTTGGAGAAGATGCGACCTCACCTTCTTGTCCTTCTTTGTATCGACGGCCACGCCAACCGCCGAGTCGATAGCCTCCCATACTCCTTGATCCTCCATCATGGCCTGCACCCTGATCACCCAACTGGTGTAGTTCGTTGCCGTTAACTGCGGGTAACGTAACAACCCTCCGCCGTTTTCCCGCGCCGCCTCGTCCTGAGACACGATCGACATGGGCTCGGATGTACCTAGGCTCTGATACCAGATGAAAGAAATAACAAAGGAATCTCACACACACGCAATATGGGGACACTCGAATTTTGGAGGAGAACTAATGAAGTGCTCGTGCACTCATAAACGGCTATGCTATTTGATGCTCTCTGCTGAGTGCAATTACATGAATTTATAGCATCCCAATGTGCTAAACATAGACTGCATGAAGTTAGGAAATATCCTAACAAACCAATGGACTCGGACTCATGCAAACAAAAACAATCCACGTACTCGCGCATACCCTAAATGCATGGAAAGACTTGGCCAATTCTAAGATTAGTTCCAACCGTGTTTACCTCATCGACGGTTCGTATTCATTTCTAAGATCTGATCCTTGTCATCAACTTCTGATTGATGCAAATATTAAAGTATAGGTAATTCGGGATAACCTGGTTTATCCTTCTGTATTCTGGGTTGGAATTCCATCACAAATGATATCGAAATTACATTACATTTCTCATTTCAACCCTCCCAACTATCCAAACAGCTACTAATCACAGGAGGATATCCCACCAACTCTATACCTGGATTGATTGGACTAAGGGGTAAGCGCGAGTCGGACCACTGGCTTACTATGGGTCGTCGGATCAACGTGCCATAACACAAATCATGCTTCGATGTTATGGCTAGACTAGGATCGCAAATTGGTCGAAAAATCTTATCCGGCACAAAAGGCCCGACTCATTAATTATAGTGGTCGGATCGGTCCAACCCAATGTTCAACTTCCACGTGGCCTTATTCGGGTAATTTTGGAAATTTGGGTGCGATGAGGGCATATAGGAATATGCCCATCGAAGCTTCTGAAAAAATAAAACGCCAAATGATGAACACTGTTTTGTCCACTTGTGGGCTTTTTATGTGCGAGTACGAGCCGCGACATATCTCCATTAATAAAAAAGAGAGAAAAAAATTAGGTGAGAAGATATCCCAAAGTATATTCTTCCTTCTTCAATAGCCTTTTTTTCTTTTATATTTATGGTCTAGAAGATAAAGACGTCGTGCGCTTCCATTTGATCAACTGTTTTTTTAAATTGTAAATAGAGGATATAAAAAGATTTCTTGGATTTACTCTGACTCCTATAAATCTTATGTATTTACATTTTTTCCCACTTCACCAAACCTATATATAGTATTATTAACCACAAATTTTAGAGATGCTGGGGCTGGATTGAACCATAAAGACTTGGTTTGAGGAATACGCATACATACATAAGAAACTTCAAATGAGACGAGATCTTTTCCAATTTTATATATTTTATATTGGATTTTTATCAGTTGTGCCCTACCGAGATATTGCAATATCAGTTATGCCCTCCTTTTTTTGAGAATATCAGTTGTGCCCCTGACTTCTTGCCATTCTATCACTTATGCCCCTCCGTTAGTCGGACCGTCAATGAGTTGAACTTAAACCA